>JAGDQP010005819.1:0-75863 GCA_022664845.1 Lepisma saccharinum | reverse complement strand
ATTTTAGGTTTGGCGGCCATTTTGAATCCAAGATGGCGACCTTTTCAAAATGTCGGAATTTTTCCTTTATCTACTTATCATCCTCTACCTTCATACCAAATTTCATGTTTCTAGCTTACTCCAAACACCCTAAACAATATGATGAGTGAGTCAGTCAGTCAGTCAGTGAGTGAGTGAGTGAGTGAGTCAGTTAGCCTAAAATGTGCAATTTCAGGGGTCCACAACTAGAACATAGTTTGAGATACGAATATGAAATTTTGTACATCTGCACATATTTACCATATCTCCTTAACGGCAAAAGCTCATATTCCTATCTTTAACATCTTTCTTCTTACGGGGCCCCCAAATCGTCGATTTTGCCATAAACTCTTGTTCCTGTATAACATGCTTCTGGCAGTGCTAACGTTTTCTGACGTGAAGAACTTGGCTCATGCACTGCCGTGCATGTTGATCTGTTGCAGCAAGGGTTTTTTACATTCAATTTTACCGCTCATTGACACGTCATAACAAGTTACCATCTTTGACAATTATATTAACATGATAAAAAAAACTTTGGTAAACTTTATTTTTATATGGGCCAGTTTAGTAACTTTGGACTTCGACCCGTCACGATATATTAACATGACGGAAACCAGCTAAGTAGATGTGTATTGAAACCATTCAATGAGTTAATATGTAAATTCATATATGGGTCAAATGCTCACAGAGAACGACATACTACCATAGGGTTACCATACTACCATTTCACGTTATGTTCAGGCTAGCGTCCGGGCTCGAGAAAAGTCCGGACTTTTAGGTGGTTTCATTAAATTATCGATTTTGGCTCATACTCTCATAGTGATAAACAAAATACTTTGGCGGCAACACTTAGACGAGTGGCACAGTTTTATCTGTGATTAATTTCCAGTAGAATTTAATTTGTGACTGTTGTTTACATTGCCTGAATAAGGCACGATAATGGATAATATGAAGAATTAATTTCTTTTGCTTTGTGCGTAATAAATTATTGATAAACCGATGATCAAGAATGTATGCAAGTTTGCCTTTCCCAATTACGAAATACTATATTATGCCAAGCTGTCAGACACAACAGTTTACTAATTTACCTGATATTCCTTGCCGGTACCGAATTACTAATATGTTCTTTTATTAATGGATAGGTCCGGGACTGGGTTCTCAAAACTATGGTAGCCGTACATTACCAGATCAGTTTTTTCTTTAAACGTAAATACAATACGTTTGCCTTGTTTCATACGTGTTACAGTTCGTAGGAACAGGCAATAAACTGTCTTCGGTTTACCTAATGTGTTTGCGTGTAGATTTATGTGTTACACGTGTTGAAAGTTTTAATGGTGCATACGGAAATGCAACAAAATGGTCGGTTTCGTTTTTATAGTTATATTCGTTTTCTTTAGAAGTTGGGAATACAGTGTATTTGACTAGACGTTGTTGTAATTGGCCGTTTCACTGCCTGAGAGACACCCATAGAAAGGTAAAAGGTATCTCTGGGGTCAATCTGTATCCAATATTATACATTTTTGACCCTACAGGATGTTAAAAGGAACTATTCCGGATTCAGTATACTTTGAATCTTGAAGTGATGAACGATGCGAATTAGCTCAATTGATTGAAAATGATCCACAATCGTCCTGTTTCATACATCACGACGCTTCTGATTAGGTAAAGTTAAGCTAGTTTACGTTAGCAATAGTATATCCAATGCTTACTTAAAAGAAGCTCCAATTGAATACAAGGTACAAACTATATTGCAATCGGGATTCCTTACGGTTGATGTCAAGACACTTCTGTAGTTGATGTCAAGACACATGAATAATCATTCCTTGGATTGCGTCTAGTGGCTTCTAGTGCTTGATGCAGAACCACACAATGACTCATTTGGTGTTCTAGTCAAACAATAATTGAAAATACTCATGAGGAAAATGGAAAACTGCAAAGGGCAATTATTAGAGAATACACGGAAAGAAGGAGGCTGCCCTTGAAAGGCGATTTCTCGTAATATTCATTCTAAAGTCTTAATCATTTATTTTAATATTCTAAAAACCAGATATAACTTTTGGATTATTTACGCTTTTAGATAGGAACTTTCTTAATAGATAGCTATCATTCTAAAGTATCTTGTTACCAGTACAGATTCATTTTTTGAAAACAAAAATGGACATTCCCCTTTCTTCCCTTTATTATTAAATAGTTCGGGGCATACACGATTCAAATCGACACTTAAGACTCGCAAAAGTAATGGTGAAGGCTTGGATTGTATCAAAGTTTCGGGGACAGCTTATCTACCGATCATCCTAATGAAGCTTTGAAGGGTTTCCTTAGTTTCGTCAGGGAATAACTGGATTTAACCTCAATGCCCTGGTAGCTATCTTTCCCATATCTACCTCGGAAGAGTGATCCCTTAGGATTCATGGGCTTACGCCAATAACTGTCCTTAAGAGAAAATTGGAAACAAATCCAGTTTTTGGCAAGCACGATCTAACCTAACCTATCTCTCCGAATTAAATTTAATGTAAGCTAAACAAATCTTAACTAATCTCAGCTAACCTGACCCAGATAATGTAAATGAAGAAACAAGAAAATATCGAGAAAAGGATGAAGAACTCGAGTACTTCAAAAAGTAATGTTAATTTTAATGTGATTTGGGCCTATCTTGTCTTTTTAAGTATAGATCTAGGGAAAATCTGGCCTGTAGTTGGGGTATAGCGAAATCCCTGTATACAGATTTCAGCTAATTAAGTAGAAAAGAATGAACTCTCTTACAACACCGCGTTACAACTGCTACCAAATTTTAATAAAACCCGGATATGTTGGTTGACTACTAGGTTTCCTAGCATTAATCCACCACAATTTCATTGAGTATAATTTTGGCTTTAATTAAAGCATCTAATGTCTACTGATGTCCAATTTGAAGGTATTAGACAACATGTTGTAAACACAGGTTTTTGGCAATCCTGGCTGGAGTCGCACAAAAACTGCAACGGCACCCCCAACCTAATGATCCCAAAAGTGGATCACACAGACAAATAGGGTCGCCAGGAGCCTAGAGTACCCACGCAACGCATCTAACTTAACCTCTAGCTCCAAACATTTTCTACACCCCAGACGAGCGGCGCAGAAATGCCTTCCAGATTTAAGAATATCTGGGAAAGAGGATTCCAGATCCTTGTGATCGCTGTAAAAAAAAATTAATTTAGATCGAGGGAGGAAATACCGGTAAGGCAACACCTCCAATCTTTTAATTAGATCGTCAGTTCATACTCCGAAGTACCAGCTGGTTCAGATTAGCGACAGATTAAGAAAGAAAATCACAGATCTTTACTTGGGAAATAATCTTAAACGATGATACGCAAAACGACTCATATGTGACTCATACGGTGTCTTTACTCACTTCGAAGTCTACAGGGTGGCAAAAGACCATGTCTTACCTTTACCTTAGTAGGGCCCACACCTGTAGTCTGGAATCGCAATTCCTGAAATAAAGACGAATGAACACAACGAATGACGGTCGCAACTCAATCCAAACGTAGTGTCATAACGCAAAACGCAAATAATATTTATTCACACAAATCACTTGCTGGAGTCACTTCATATTTCATCGCAGAAATAACCAGAAATTCAATATATAGTTCCTTTCCCAAGTCATCACTTCTCAGCTGGCGAAAGAATCCTACCACTGGTCTACGGATTTATGAACCGATCTAATCTAATTAAAATAACATCACTTAAAACGATAGGTTTACCGAAACACAGAAATAATATAGTATCAATTGCTGTCAACTTCACGTAACGATTCATAGCTAATTTCCAATAGATATCAAGTTAAACATTAAATAACTCACTGCACATTTTAAATATTACCCAAACACTGTAAGAGGATTATGAACTAATGCCTTAGATCGTACCTGGTTAACTGAGAGGTTTCTACACTATGTTCACTGAACATAAACTCAAGATTGTTTTCGAAGAAATATAAAAATTTCATAATTCAATTTATTCCTTTGAATTTACATATTTCACGCTTTCGGCTATGATAATTTTATCAGAATCTGAACAGAATTACTGTTGAATTGTAAAACAAACAAATTTGAATCGCTGGTATACATGAATTAAGCAGAACTGAAAGTTATGTAGTCACACATTAATGTCCATAATTTCTGTAATAATTAACAAATTTCGTTGATGTTTTCACAAATTATTCCCGAAATATTGTTGTACAATTTAGAAAAATTTTAGTACAGTATTACTTACACGAAAGAAGTTCTAGTCCAAAATGCATGGTAATTAAAGAATCACTTTAACCTTAATAATTTTGTGACGTCATTACAAATGATTACTACGTTATACAAAAGACGTTCTGAATAAATTTTGAAAATACAAAATATTGTTATAAAATATGACTTTTTTCATTGGAGAATAGTGGCTGGAGTTGAAACCAAAATTTATCGAACCATGTCGAATAAATTAAAATTTACTATTAGCATCAAAGCGGTACGCAAAAATAATCGAGCAGACATGTTGCTAATTTGATCAAGTATGGAAAATATGCGGTAGCTGTCAGACATGGCTAACCGGGAATTTCGAATAGATTAGGAAAAACTGGAGACGAGAAATTGGCATATGATTATTGAAATCCAACGAACCGATATTTATAATGCAAGAATTCGGTCAATAGCGGCCCCATACTAAAATTTAGAACATATTGAACATATTGACAAATAATCTCAAAACAAAATATTAAAATTTAATACGGTGAAAATTTCGAAATGATGATGTTGAAAAGTCCTTTTAACACTAGTATCGGTTTTTATTCCTCTTAACACGATTTAATATATTGCATCGGAATAGACGAAATCGAAAATGATGTTAAATTTAGTATTTATATCTACCTTTCGTAGACAGGGCTTAGGAAGTACAGGTGATGGAAAGCCCATGCATCTAGTCGCTTCGTTTTAAAAATTGGAACTAAACTAACATGGCGTGGGAGAGCAGTTCTCCCAGCAAACGGAGAAGAAGGCTGATTCACACCAATCAGCAAAAAACAAGTCACGAAGCATTGACTAGGGCCAATCAAAAGCAAGCGTTAGATCCAAGTCATTGCTGCGTGACTAACGAAAACCTGGATGGATAACGATTAAAAATCCAAAGAAAAATCCAAGCGGAAAACGCTCAAAGAGTCTAAAACCAACCAAAGAGAATGAGCTAAAGAGAACACACTGAAAGAAAACAAAACGGAGACTAAGAAAATAAAAGGGGAGAAAATAAAAATAAAAATGGAACAGCAACTAGGCTGTTACAATGTGGAGATTTATAATAGAAACAAACTTGTGCAATACTACAGAATTAGGTGGTGTTTTCTCTACATAAAGAAGTCAGGTTACTTACTTGTTCGGTAATCCGGAATTCAGGTCCCATTGTTGGTAATGGCAGCGACTAAATTCTTGTACTTTCTATTTTTGGAATACCACTTCATATCTTTATATAAAATAAAAAATAATATAATTCTTTCCATTGAACTATTTGGAGAAGGATTCTTTAAACACCATCGAACATAGTGTCTTCAAGCATCATCAAACATCTTCCTCCAGCATGTATTGAATCGTTATGATCTAAAATCTTTATGTTTCAAGATCTAGAGATCTCTTAAGGACAAACAAAGCAGGGTAATATGCCATGTTTACCTACAATTGAAACAGATGCTTCATTGTTGGAAGTGTACTGCTTAATTTAATAACTGCATTGGAACTTGACACATTGCTACGCCTCTGATGGAATCGAAAATCTAAGTTGGATTCAACGTTTTTTGAACAAAGTTTATGATTTTGTACAGTATCTGCCAGGAAACTAATGTAATTCCCAATTGCCGATTGTCAATCCGATATAAGGAAAATGTTCCTCTAAACCTTATCTTAAAAATGCATTTCTCAATCATAATATTTGCCCAAATACATTCTTTGGGACAGTACTTAAACTGTCAGGGTATACGTCATTCCTAGTCAAGATAATATAAGATTAGCTGTGACGATGCTGCTATAATTTGGCGCATCTTTGACTAGAATTGTTTACAAAGATTTACATAATCAATTTGCATTCTTGTAGTTTGAGATTCAGAAAATATACGGTGTATATTTGAAACACCTTGTGTTGAAAACAAAGTTTAAAAGTATATGTCAGTGTGTATGTTTCCGTCCATGTTTATTTGGATTTCACAAAGAAACTCGTGGTTCAATTATAATGTCAACCAAAGGAATATATCTCTCATGTAGACAAAGTTGGTTAGATTTCTTTCCGTCTGATTACAAATCAATTCTCGCATGAGAAATTGCATGCAACAATTACATTAGAGTAATGTAACAATTTCATTATTGCAAAATAGAAGTTGCATTACTACCATTAACTCGAAGTAATGGATTCGTTATATTTAGCCGGAAAATAGATGTCAATCAATTGACTCGGAGAATCGACGCAAATTGCTGTGCTTAGACATTACACTGGTAGACTCATTTGCAGTAGGATAAAGGTACAAAGAAAGATAGACATGACAGTTAGAAAACTGTTTATGAATAGAAAGACTAAAAATTCCAAGACCAGGATTACAATTAATAGAACATGTGATATTACGCATAAGAGGAGTCTATGGAAGCTGTTACAATCGCTTTTATAAGGTATGTAGAGATATAAGAATGACTAAAGTATACTTATTTTCTCCATTTATTCAAGATAATGTTTTTATTAATCCATAATGCATAAAACAAGTCTTGCAGTTGGCCTTTGCGGTTGCGACAGTTAATCTCTGAAGTCGTCCTGTTTTAAATAACTTTCAGTTTATTTTCATTATTGTAATTACAACCTCTCCTAAAGTGGCCTTTCTTTTAGTACACTTAAGTATCTCAATAAAATATGTACAAGAGTGGTTCCTGAAAAGCTACCAATGTTATTTGATTATACTTTTGTGTTGCATTCTTTCTTACCCTTACGACAACTTCGGATAAATAGCTCTGTAGACCCTGCACTCTCCTTCGAAATGCTAAGATACACAAGTAAAGAAACTGTGTTCGGTTACTTTTGATTATATTTACCCAATAAACTAGCATGGTTAGTTCTTTTGCTCGTTAATATCTTGTGTATTTGTCTTTCACTTAATGATACATTATGTAGTCAGCTATTCATTTAGAGAAACAAGTTGGATTCTTTTGTGGAATATTAGGTCTGATTCTGATTCTGCTTTCATCTTTAAGAATCAATAGCACTAATTGATTGCGCCACATCTCATCTACATAATGGCAGAAGGTAGATTTGCTGGGTTCACTCTTTAGCAAAACAGCGCATTCTTGTAGTGATTAATATCGGCTTTGAAAAGATGGAAACCGTATCTTTCTACATACAATCACCTTGGACTAAGCTTGATAATATACTGTTATTTATTCTTTAACTGCTCATGAGATAGTTTTGTTTCTTAGATGCACATATATCTCAAGGTGTTTTATATGACCACTGACTTAATAGCGACAGTACAGAACGTGATTTAGAGGTTTAAGATACACATTTATAGCACACACGATACACAGGTTCGAATAAATAATATTGCTGCATTCCTAACTTTCCCATGTACAGCTTTTAACTTAAGTTACCTTTTTACTGGAAAGTGTTTTCTCGTTTTAAGGACAACGGATTGTAAGCCAGCAGCAATACAAATACATATGTGTGCAATGATTCAATGTTCAATAAGCCATCTTTATTGTGGTTGCTAAGAAGACCCAATTCTTCTTGAATATCTATATTGGGCTTGGAGTTTTTGGTTTCAAGATTCAAGACATAAATTTCTTTTGCCTTCATACCTTTCCAAGTTGCTGAACATTGCTGCAATGTGCCACTTCTTAAATTCTGATTTTTATTATCTTTGGACACAAATCGATCATTCCAGTTTAATGATATTTTAGTAATTGAATTTATTTTAAGGCCTTTAGGCACGGTGTAAGATAAGTAGGTGAGGAAGCAACAGCATTCAGCAATAGAAATATTATGTTACCTTATTGCACGTAGTTCCAACTGCGATCTCTAGATGGCGGGCCCAACTGCGGGCCTGCTAAAGTAACCTAGTATATAATGGGTATTCTATAGACGGTCAAGCATGGATAGCATGGAAAGTTGCGAGTTCTGGGTCTATATTAATTTAGTCTTTGTAGATACGTCATTTAGATCACAATATCGAGATTTCGTACTCTGAATGTTCGAACGGGAAAATAAATAAATTTTAAATCAGCTAAATAAATTGATAAATTTTCTTGAAAATATTTATTCTGCAATGTTCTGTACCTTACTGTACGCACACCTATACAGTAAATAAGTTTCCAACGGATGAAAATCTGAAAATATTATGGTCACAAGACAGCGGCCGACTGTCAACCAGTTGTTGAAACCCCCCACTGAAAGAAGTCACCGGTTTTGGAGACAAAGAACTAGGTCATTGTTCATCGCACGCCATTCTCAGTTTGCAGTGTTTTCAAGGAAAGGTGGTCCATGAGGAAAACTCGTCGGGCTGCCGGTGTTCCAACAATTTTCCTCATCGGGGGGTTTTGCAGGCTGCAAAAAACAGTAGTCTGTTGGTGCAAGATCTGGTGAAAACTCCGAGTCGGGGAGTTTCTTCCAGCCACGTTTCTCGATCTAAGTACAGATCGTTCTCGCCGTGAATAGGTCAGTAGGTACGCGTTATCACCGTATTTGAGCACACTCATGCGATTAATCAGAGCAGGACGTTTCTCCAATAATGCAGTCCGTAGACGTTCAAGCTGCTGACAGTAGACATTGATCGTCTGGTTACCTGGCAAGAGCTCAAAATGAATTATCCCACGGATATTCCACCAAACACTCAACATCCCTTTACAGGGGTGGAGATCCTGTTTTGCCACAACTCCTGTGGCCTCGTTTTAGGTATCCACTACCGTTTGCGTGTAATGTTATGGTAGAGGACCCACTTTGCATCCCCTGTCACCATTCTGTCCAGAAATGGCTCATGTCTGTGGTGGATGAGTAGGGAACTGCATATATCAACTCGCTGCTGCTTCTGCTGAGGCGTTAATGCAAGGAGTATCCATTTTCCGAGTTCCTGCAGATGACGATGGATGGTCGAATGGGTGACATGGAGTTCACTGGCCAGTTCTTCAACAGTTTGCACTGGATTTGCCTCCATTGCTGCTCGCAAGGCATCGTTGTCCAGCTGCATCATACTCCATTCCCGTGGCTTATCGGTGAGGCTGGTGTCCCCAGACCGAAAGTCCCCACGGACGTCCACCTGGCACTTTCACACATCCACAGACAGCACCCTGACAATATACGGCCTTGTTGTTTCGTGCAACTGCGCTGGCTCCATATCCCTGGTGAAATTCATATAGCATGACAGACCATATGTGGTCCTACGATACTACCATTATCAAACACAAGCCAGCTCCAACACGTGGCGTAAACCGTTCTCCTTCTACACACAGTTACACAATGAAGTGCCCTATAGGACTCAGCTATGGCAAGCGCCTTCTAGTTCACTATTCGCTCGTCAGATGGTATCATTGCAGCGGTCATCGCACATACAATACTTATGGGATAACCCGTATGCAAAAATTGTCAGTGACGTTCTGAAAAGAAGACCCAATGTGGACCCAGCAAAATTTTGCTCTTATGGTTCCACTGGACATCCTATGGACATAAAATGAGACGTCCACTGGACGTACGTGCACATTTTACAGCCCATCCGTTAATATCCGTACTTGTCTAAAATCGTACCTTATATGGACATCCACTGGACATAACCATCGAGTCTACTTTGGAAGTCCATTGGACGTACGTCTCCTGTGGACACAAAATGAATGGTATGACTGCATCCAATGATGTCCATAGGATATACTTGTGCTATGTGGGGGTAGATATCAAATTGCGATTCAAAAATGAAAAAAATAAATATGAAATGACATAATGAAATTAAGATATGGGCCATGAAGGGATTACAATAGAGCATGGCTGGGAGGGAGATATTTGTAACTAATCAAAATTAAATATTTGGCTGCACTTCGGATACTCTCCCTGTTCATTAAAATAGTGAGAGTTAAACTAGGTATTCTTCGGTTAGGTAAATCAGTGCTCGAAGTGCGTTGTAAGGGAACATTTGGAGAAGTGAGCTAGAAAAGTACGAGGGTAAGCTTGCACCTAGTAGTGACGATTATCTATTGAAAGTAAACGCAATGAGCTCCCATTGATAAAAAGGCATGGGCACTCCAAGTCCAAAATGAAATTGTTAAGGACACGGCGTGCTCCCCCGTACCACCCTCCCCCGAATACACAAATACACTTTGAGCACTGAAGTAAACTTAAATGAATTACTTTAGGTCATCTTTAATCAGATACAATGGTTTAATTCAAAACCTGATCCGAAATTATTCCATCGAAGGCGTTTCCTCATCTTTGGAAGTATCTAAAGTGGATGCAAATATTATATTTTATCATACAACGCGCCATGGTTGGACTTTAGACAGTATCTCTACCATATCGTTTAAGTGGTGATAGCATGCACCTATTAGGTTAGAATATCTTAAAGTAGTTTTAAGATTATATGCATCAGTGGCGACGTAAGCGGGGGGAGAGCGGTTCCTCCGCCCGAGGACCCACCTCCCGAAGGGCCGCGCTGACACAAATGGCGACACAATAACCGCTTGATGCCGAGCCGCCGTAGCTCAGTGGTAGAGCGTTGGCGTAGAATTCGAGAGGTCCAGGGTTCGACCCCAGCGGCCGGCCTACCATCCTCACGTAGGCTTTCCCAGGTTTTTTCCTCAGTCACACCAGGCAAATGCCAGGATGGCACCTTCAAAATAGGCCCTGACCGACACCTTCCCGAATCCTTTCCCCTCCCTGAGCCTCAGATGCTTAAAGGCCATAAATAAAATTCAAATAATCGCTTGATAAATTTAATCATTGGAGCACGTCGATGGTGGTCGGTGGCGTAATAGCCTTGCCGTCTCAGGACCCTTACTTCTGTGCTTGACTAATGAGTTAATGACTCATAATCATGACTATCCGCAATTTGAATAACCAATTTTATGTATAGATTATGGCGAATGGCAGGAAGATATCTGTCATGGCACGTAGGCCCCCGTGCAACCACCAGTTTTCCCGTGGAGTTCGCAATAATAAAAAATAAGATATTCCGGCCAAAAGTAGCAGTGTGAGCTTTTGATTGTGTTCGTGAACGGGCATCAACCAAGTTCACTTGTCCCAGATTGCCTTATGCCGCTACTGATATACAAAATAGTGATCACCCCAATTAGGCTGCACTTTTGAAATTAGAAACTTTCCCGATCCATTTAGAATTAACAATATGTGAATTACTGTTATATTAGAATAATTCTAAGGCACGGTGTAAGATAAGTAGGTGGGGAAAGGACACCACTCAGGAATAGAAAAATTATGTTTCCTAGAATACGAGGTGAAATATTCCGCATGTCCTTTATCAACGTCAGATTATATTAACAACCATCACCAGAGGATACCATATATGCAATAAGCTACCGCAATTCCAATTGAAAAAAAAAATAACCCTAGATTACTAAACTGGTCTGTGCCAAACGTTATTACTAAAGCGTAGTCTGACAGACTACTTTAGAAAAAAAAATAAAAACATTTTTATAAATAATTACTTATTTTAATTAATTTAACAAATGTTATAAACTTTTAAAAAAATATTTAAATAGTTTTCAATTGCATATCTAGTTTACTAGACACAGCAGGTACTGGCTTGATGTTCCCAACACATGGCTTCAGTATTAGTCGCGTAGTCTGTCAGACGACGTCTTCGTCTCTATACTGCGTAAGCAAAGTTGGAAGTAACGCTAACACTAAACTGTAGTTTACTAGACGACGCGAATTAAAATGACACAGAAGGAAAGCGAGAAGGTTCACGCACTGAAGATACACGGAGTACGAGATGCATTGATCTAGTGGAAGGGGGTGGGGGAGATTTCAGCAATTTTCGCATAGTCTGTCTGACTACGGTTTAGTAATCTAGGGTTAACAATATACCAAATTGGCGCCTGAACCCAATGGGATATTTTCTAATAATCTATTCACCGGATTGCTACAAATTACCTTAAACTAAATTTTATTTTAATGCATCGTTTCTGATTTATGGGAAAATATTCATCATATTTACCATTGACAGTTGTAGAATTTGGGCTCCAAATTGAGAGCCTTGTATGAGTTGTATCATCTTGTATCTCGAAAAGGAATCGGAATCGGCCACATGCTTACATAACTTTTTTATTGTTTTGGTGTAATTAATTCGTCTGTAAAGTTTGTCCCACTTTAGATATGTCCCGTATAATAGTGATCATCCCAATTAGGCTGCACATTAGATACTTTCCCAGTGCATTCAGAACTGATAGCATATGTGTTACTGATTCATTAGAATACTTCTAAGGATACCCAAAAGCATATTAATCACTTTTATATACAGCTTCTGTCAGGCTTTCATTATTTGAATCGGATCTCTCAGTTTAATGTGTCGGCTCATTGATGTAATAAGCTATAATGATTGGTGATTTACTAGCAGAGATAAGGTTAGCTCTAGTTTACTGTCTAATAGAGAAGAAAGCCCCTTTATTGTCCACTATAAAATTCTTTATTGTATTAGCCCACTTTCCTATATTGTTTTCTTAATAGTTGGTTTATGTTAGTGTAAGGTTAGATTAGGTCAAATAATATTATACAGTGGAGAACCCAAAGTCTATTTATTACGTAATTTCAACAATCTTTATTTATTTATTTATTTTACTATGGCACATCTTGGAAGTATATAAATCATTCAAATTCACCACGAGATTATTGTGTAAAATATTTGTCTTCATGGAAACAGAGGTCACCTTATGGTAATATAATAAAAATTCTCGACGTGAATTTAATCATTAACCTGAGACGTTCTTTCATCTTCTGAGAAGTTCTTAACAAAGTATGCATAATGTAAACTAGACGTAGAGCAATCTGTAGAGTGCTCGCCTTGGAATTAGGAAGACCCGGGTTTTATTTCCGGTACGGGCTGTCCTGACTGATCATTCCCTTGACCATTCCAGGCAAGTACTAAAATTGTACCTGAATAAAGCCAGGGCCAATTCTTTCCAAAATCTTTTTTCCATGTTATTTGTTATCAAATATATCCACTGTAAAATAACTGAAATTGTCCTGTATCTGGACATTGTTAAATAAATAGTTAATATTTCGGTTAAGGTGATGGTAAACTAAAATTGTAGCTTTCCGCCGAATAACGCTGTATGTCACAATGCAGCAGATAACTTGACTTCGCTGCCGTCCGCTTTCTTGCTTGCACATACAGCGTTGTTCCGCTAAGAGACCAGTTTTCCAGCATACTAGCATGGGCGAATTTAGGGGAGAGACCCTTGGGGGCACGATAGAGACCTGGGAGAAGGGCAATCACTTTAAAAGCTATCGTTTAGAATGAAACATTTAAAGTCATTCTGAAATGACGGGGAATGCCCTCCAAAAATCCGCCCACGCATACTAGTGTCATCCATCTCTTGACCAATGCCGAAATTAACCTTTCAGTATATGTCGGTCATTTTCCGTACAGAATGATTCAAATATTAACTCAGCACATTCCGCAATGTGCCATACAGCGTTATTCGGTTGTATGCTTCAATTCTCGACTTACTTGTTAGCGGAAGGATACACTACACAAATATTCTCGGGTACACTTTATTTTGTGGTCCACAAAATATAACAAAGTTTAGAGGCATGCAAGTGTGAAATTAGAGTGAAAGAGCGAAACGCATTTTGGATTATTTGCCTGCTTCCAGGTTGGGGTGAGCACATGGAGTCAGTGTTAAACGTTATGTGCATCGCGTGGAATGAAGAAAAGTATCTCATCAAACTTTACCTAAACCGTCTTCGTTTTTTCGTCATTATGTTTGTGATTTTTGTAGCAAACATGTCATTCATAAATGATATAACAGAATTCCTCCGCATGCTGCCCTGCAACTCGAGTGCGTATTTAACGAAATAATAATGATATATAACTCTTCGTAACACTTTTTGGATTACCGACTCTTGTTAGGTATTTATAGAATCAAGAGTGACCCGTTATGCAGCCTATGCCCCGGACAAAAAATCGCAATGCTTAGTAGGCTTACATTATTTCGGATCAGCGAAGTACTAAAGACGTTAATCCCAGTTAAAGATGACTGTAACGAATAGAAGTTAGGGTAACCCAACCTAACATAAACTTCAATCTTTTGAAAGATCCAGGGGAGTTTTTAAAGAGTTGCCATCTTTTTAGTTTTTGCAGTTTGGAATTAGGTTTTACTTTAGCTTACGTCGAGCATGATTTGTCCGAACGAAATAATTCACAAGCCCATGAATCGGAATCATGGTAATGCTACATCATGGTGACATGTTTATTTACATATTTCCATTAATATGTTGCTACAAAAGACACGGACAGTATGTCGAGTAAGCGATAATGTAACCAAGACGGGTTAGAAAAACTAAGGTTATTATTTTTATAATACACGGTGCACATCACGTTTAACCTGATACCACCTGTGACTGCTCTGTTTCTGCTTATAAATGGAACGTCCGACGTATACTAAAGAAATGCCTGGAATTATGTAACATTTTCCATTGATTCTATATTATCATTTCCCAAGTGCAAGATAATATCTTGTATATAGACGACATGTCATTGAGTGTACAGCCATAATTTTTAACTAAATTAAATTAAATATAACTCTTTCTGTTCTACTAGAAAAATAAAAAATAAAACACTAAAAAATGTCAAGGCAATAAACGGCGTTCTATTCATGAATGTTAAAATTTTAACAGGAAGCTTTGTACGTGGAATGGGAATGCATTAAAAATTATTGTCAAGAAAAACATACCAAAACATCTTTCAGGATCTGATATGATAAATTGTCTTCTAACGTGTCTTTCTAGATACATAAATAAACTATTCACTACTTTAAAAAACGAAATTTTATTATAAATAAGATATACTCCCAAATTTGTGATGTATACATCACACCATAGCATAGAAGTACATTTGAGTCTAGAACCCCTTTTGTAATTAGTTTATTTACTTGTACTGTAGAAATGGTGACTGATACAATACCCAGTATTTATATATTTTAGGTTACCCTATTTAGGCCCTCAATTCGCAGCGATCTTAGTGGGCAAACCAGCGAAACATAGTGCATTAAAGGAACACATTTGGCTGCTTAGCTTCCTCACCTACTTATCTTACACCGTGCCTTTAGGCAACTATGGCTCAGGCCGTATGGATGATGATGGGATAAATTGGTGGAATGAAGAAAGTGGGAGGAAACGGGAGTACCCCGAGAAAACCCACGCACACGGTGTTGGTCCACCACAAAGCCCACATGGCATGAGCAGTTATCGAACCGACGACCCCCAGCACCAGAGGTGAGCGCTCTACCAACTGAGCCACCGTGGCCCGATATTTTAGTATGTTCTTTGTTTCTGCACATATCGCAACAAGGGAATTAATTGTTGGAGTTTGTTGATTAATCCAGCGACAAAATAAAAGCAGATACGTTTTCTATCTGAATGTCGAAATGCTAAATAAATACAAGAACAGTAACAAATTCAGTATAAGGAATGGTAGCGGATAGGAGCTTATGTCAAGTACATATGTTTACATTTATTTACATAGATCAGATATGTAAAGTGCATAAACAAGTTGATCATGGTTTCGGACCTGCAATCTTGGATACACAAAATATTCTCTCTGAATGCTAACTCAAGATAAAGTTTTCATGGCTATATTCTGTTTAACGTGTACAAACTACATAATTCTATTACATGCAAATTGGCGTGAAACCTATTTTTCTGTTGAATTCCTGGTTGCTTATTTGTATAAAATAATTGAAGTTCAATAGATTGCCTTTTCGTATTTTTTACCTATTGCGTTGAATTGTGTATAGCTTGGTTTTACATTAAACATGATACTTTAACAGTATTTTCTAATTCGAATATCGGGTCATAAGTTATTGGGGTCTATTTTATATGTAGTAATTATTGTTCGCAATGCAATTAACTTTTGCGCCCAGTTTTCATGCTCATTATTAATCGCATAGTGAACAACAATACAAAAATATATCTTCAAATAATATTTCATGAGTTTGTGTAACTATACGCTAAATTGTTTAGTGAATAGATTATGGAGGGCTTTAGTTGGTGTTCATGTGTGTGCGTGGGGTGTTTGTAGCCAACGAATGTGAGCCATATAATTTAAACAATGTTTCTGTTTTACTTTTTGTTTCTTCATAAAGAATATTCTTTACATACCACTCTCATTGTGAGCAGTGCAATTACACTTTTCCAGTGATCCTGGCTCGTTACAATAGAATAAGCAAATGTGTTCCAAGAACGACCTCATAGGCTTGCTGACTTTTCTTTCTATATGTTCTTTATCTTAATGGGATTTATTGTATTCGTAAACAAAGCGAATTGAAATGAGTTTCTCAGATGTTTACATGCATTGAAATAATTTCCGCAATGCATAAAATGCATTGTTGGAGAACAGAAGCAAACCACAGAAATACTTTATGGAGATAAATGGAACGATAACATTTAACTTTGTGATATGTGTTTTCCTCTGTGTACTAACAAGTAATTACAGATAAAAAGAGTCGAGTTTTCGGTTGACGGACGCGTTTAGAACATGTGTGAAGCTAGAAGAAGAGTGTTTCCATATCGGAAGTACAGAATTATATCAAATATGTTTCTTACTACAACGGACTGGACGGAAACTAGCACATACTGGGGCGAAGAGGTGGTGTCTAGAGATATAGGTTTTGACAATCAAGAGGTATGAAATTGTCTAAATCGTAGTTTCAGGTAAGAGTTAAGTATTTCTATTCAATATGAAGACTACAGAAAAAGAACGTAATTTGTCCACTTTTTGGTAACTTGAGATACAAATGCCCTTTGAAGGCTGCTTTTTAATAAATTATTATCAGTTAAGGATAGATTTTGTAAATCTGTTTATTACAAGTAAATCTTCATTAATTGATGTGCGTGTATACGTAATACTGATGATAGTCTTCTAAAACGCTCTCCTGTAAATCTAAAGAATGGACAAAGCATGTTCTTTTCCTGTGGTCTTCATATGGATCGTATATTTGTAATAGGTCACCAGTTCACAATTTATTTACTTTTGGTTTTGTAGTGTTTGAGTAAATACAGATGTAGATGTATGCTTTGGTTTTAAAATAAAATAAATAAGTTGTTTTAACAGGTTAAGCTAGGAAACTGTAGACACTTCAATGTCCTTGAAACTCCGGGACAGTATCGTGAATGTGAAAATATTTGGAGCCCCGTTTTCCATTTTGGCCCATAAATCTATTTATAAATGTTTTTAACCAATCTTCCCACCTGGAAATCACGAAACATGACAAAGTTCATGACTATATTAAAATTGTCATAACATTGTCAATTTTCATTCGATTTGCACGAGTTTTTTTTAAAAAAATAAGGGAAAAACAATCCTCTATAAGACTGACAGATTTCATTTGTCATTACAGTTTATAGTGAAATCTACTTTCGCACCGTTTTGGTTATGGTGAACTAGCTTTCTCAAGCAATTTCCCAGTACTATTCCTATGTACTAAAATATAATATAAAAATAAAGTATTTGTATATATACAGTAAGGGTGATATATAATGTAAATTTAATTCATTATATATAATGTCTTATTAGTAAAATTTTGAGAATACTGTAAACAAATTTTGGTTTGTTTACAATATGTGACTTATGTTTGGAATACGAATTTTATATGTTAACTGTATTAACAAAAAAATACATTACGAAATACATATCCAGGTAACTTAATACATACATATTAGATATGTGCCGAATATCAAAGTTTCAGTGTATGTACAATAAATAAGGATATAGCAATTTTTAAATAATTATTTAATGACTGTGTCTGTCAATACACAACAACGTGAAACGACGCTGTAAAAACCGCGAAGTTGTTTTACAAGCGAATGACAATTCCTGTATTATATAATTATTTCAAAAAACTGCTCTTATAGATTTTACATGAGGCATTTAGAAACGCAAAATAATAATGGAACAAGAAACAGGTTTTGTTATAATTTAGTAAAACGGTTATTAGTAATATGTCAATACATCTTTTCAAAAAAATTATATATTGACAATATAATAAATTGGCCATATATTAGTCATATATTGTCAATACGACAAATGTACTACATTGAATTCCTAGAGAAAAGAAACATTCGAGACGACGGCCAAATGCTTGATAGGTAGATGAAATTAAACATTTTTCAGCAGTTAAATGGATGAGGATAGCAGCAGACCGAGATATGTGGAAAGAAAAAAGGAGGACTTTATCCAGTAGTGATGATATGGCCAGTATATTTTAGTTCATGGGTATAGTACTGTACAAAGCTAGTTCACCATAACCGAAGTGGTGGGGAAGTAGGTTTCACTATAAACTATAATGACAGATTAAACTTGTCCGTCTTATAGAGAAGTTTTCCCCCTTTAATTTAAAAAACCTCGTGTGCAAATCCGATAAAAATTGACAAAGTTTCGACAGTTTTAGTATAGTCATGAACTTCGTGATTTTTCGTGATTTGCAGGTAGGAAGATTGGTTCAAAAAATCTGTAGATCGTTTTTAGGGCCAAAACGGAAAACGAGACTCCAAATATTTTTATTTTCACGAACTTTTCCCGGAGTTTCAAGGACATAGGTGTGTCTACAGTTCCCTAGGTTTAGTTGTAAGTTTTGCAGGGAACTGGAAACATCATATTTCTTTAAAGCTTCAGCCAAGCACGTATCCCTAATGAAACAACCTTATCAATGAAGAAAGTTTTCTAGGGAGTGCTATAATATTAAAGATTCGAAAAATTAAACACTAACCGTAAAGCGGTTGCGTAGGATCCGCACGGACCCCAAGTAGATATTTGAATTAATTTATAGGAGTGATTTGTTACCGCAATTTCTGCTCGTTTTCAGCAGCTGAGTTTTTCATTCCACTCTACCTACTGGCGTCTACGATGTTATGCTACGATGAACTGTGTTGAAATACGGACGCACTACGGGGTCTGCGTGAACCCCACACGACCGGATTCAGTTGTGCAATTTGTTTATCTTTTCAATTCATTCGTTTCGTTTATGGTGAGATTTTTATGATACTCATGTGTAAACTAAAGACTAAATGACTTGCATTATTAGTAAAATATTCTATGATTACATACAAATATATATATTAATAGAGTACTGTATACGTTGGGGTCCAGGCAGATCCCACGCGACCGGAATTGTTGCCTTATCTCTGGCAATTTGATATTCAAACACATTATATTTAGAGATCAAAATTACAATAAGTAAACGAATACAGAAATAATTATTTTGGTTTAATGTCTATTAGAGACCCTAAAGAAATAAATTCATTACAAAGAGAAAATCAAAATTGTATATTAGTGTGTATTTACTACTGGGGTCCGCACAGGCCCCACGCGACCGAATTCGGGTAACGCAAGAACGCGACCACTGTAGGGTTATGTATCGGATAAGTGTTGACAATATGATGATTCTTTGGTTCTCGAACGGAGCCCTTTTAACCCAAATACGAGACTGCGACCTTAACATATTTTGCCAGGCCCAGTTTTATGTACAGTGTAAAATATTTTGTTCACACAGGAGTCACTGACCAAAACAAACCTCGTGGTCCAGTTGGTAACGCCGCGGGTTTAGATCAGCAATGGGGACGTACGCGAGTTAGAGCCTTACTGCTGGCCATCCTGACTGAGGTTCTGCAGGGTTTTCCTCGGTATCTCAATTAACCGCTATTTTCCAATACTGGGAAGAGTGGTCACGGAGAGACATCAGCCCTCAGATGTCACGGACTTATCCAAAGTGTCAGAATCAGCACACAAAAGAAAATTAAAAAGATAAATAATTTAATGTTTTGTAGTTACTTGTTTTTTGCATTTCAATGGTTCATTACTGAGAGCAATTGGTTTCAGTCAACAGTAAAATAACACTTTCGGTTTTTTCTAGTGTTCTACGTGAACAAGAACTATCAAAGAACAAAGAAAATATAGAAATGCATAACAATTTTCGTAGTATACAATTTTGATCTACTCACCTCAATGCGACGAATGCAGTTGCTTCCTGCCTATGCAAAGTTCTTTCACGTCTGGCTTTATGGAAGAAAGCTGTAGTCGGATATCAGGCTCAGTCCAGTCTATTGCGGTTCTTAGTTTTTGTGGAGACATAGGTTGAAAAGCCAGTCTCACGCCGATAGGTACTAGCGAAGGGCAGTAGAACACTGATATCCTTCTGTGCTAAATTTTGGTATTGTGTCTTGACGTTGCACTAGTAGTCGCCCAATGATAATATATTAAAAATGGACCTTTCTGAAGAGTCAGATGTCAAATCAATAAGACTTCCGTAATATCTTGCTGTTAGACTGCGAGGCTTGTCTTTAGCATCAAACTGATTCTTTACCCATGCGAAATTTTCCACATCCTCGTGCACTGCATTTGGGAAGTACTCTATCTGTATGAGGGTTTCACTGATTTCTTGCGGGTGCTGGATAATTTATCTGAAAACGTCAAATTCACGAATGTTTATTTCGTGCTCTTTGAGGAAATCCTTCAGTGCTGGAAAGATATTAAGTTCGCCGCCTCGAACACATGAAATCCAGAACATCAACTTTCTTTTGAATGAACGAAGTTTTTCAGAGGCTGTGAAAGCAGTTGTGATTTTTCCTTGAAGAGATAAATAAACTTCGTCGTTAAATATGTACGCCTAATCAACCATAGTTTGATAGTTTGTCATTCAACCTTTCTTCAAAACAGGAACGATTGTCAATGAGGAAAACACGCACTTCAGCTCTTAGTTCAAACAGACGCACCAACGTTTTTCCGCGTGATAGCCATCGAACTTCTGACTGGAGCAATAACGATGTGTGAACACTCACCAGATCTTTGCATCAAATTTTGAATAGCCGTGCATTCTACGGTCGAGATTTTATAAGATTGACTATTTTCACAGCGTCGTCAAGAATGGTTTTAAGTGTAGAAGACATCTTTCTTATGGCTAGTGCATGCCGGTGAAGAATACAATGGCTGCTCCTTGAGTTTTTTGAAACTAATTTAATTCGTGAGACAGCACCAACACATTTTCCAACCATTGATGTCGCGCCGTCTGTACAAATGTCAATATATCTGTCCCACAATAATCCATGTTGTTAAAATATATATATATATATATATATATATATATATTTATGAGCTAATATATTTCAGCTCCTGTCGCAATGGTTCACACAAAAGGATATCTTCTTCCAGTGAATTTTGATAAACATATCGCACAAATACAAGAAGTACAAGCCAGTCTTGCCAGGTCGGTAGATTCGTCCATTTGAAGAGAAAACTCACTGAACCTGAGACGACGAATTAGTTCATTCTTTACATTAGTTACGAGATCTTTAATTTGTCGAGACACTGTGTCGTTGGAGAAAGGAGCGAGGGATATTTGTTTGGCCGAATTCTCATCCAATATATACTTAACCAAGTCAACGGCACAGGGTCTTGCTATTGTGTGGGTTTCCCCGTCTTGAGCTATTCGATAACTTACAATATAAGATGCCTCAGTTGCCTTCTCGTTTGCGGTTTGAGATCCTAAACCATACATTTTTGTTTTTTATTAATTCTTCACGTTTGCGCGCAAAATAATTGAGATCTTTATTTTTGTACTCGGAATGTGTAGATTCAAAATGAGGACGTAATTTAGCACACAAAAACACATTGAGGTGGCTATTAGCGTCTACAAACCCGAATAAAAGGTAACTTTCACCATATTTACGTTTCTTATTTACGGAGTCGCGAGTTCTGCTTGGAGCGGCACACGGTTTCTCCATTTCAACACGTATTACCTTTTGCATTGTGAATCTTTTTGTTTCATAGTTGTCATGTTTCGAGGTGCTGGCACTGGCTGCGAAAGTGCCGATATAGAAGACAAAAATGTTATTGATGGCTGCTTCAATGTTCCAATCATAAGCCAACGATCCATCGCCACTTACCACTCAACACGATCATAAACTCGCACAAATTAATCCGACCGATTGCTTGACAGACATATGACACCGGGTCAACTAAAATTCAAAATAAACCTCTCACGGCCAGAAACTAAGTTGGAACAAATTCCTCAACCGATTGTACCCTGCGGATATTTGAACAACAAGAAAACAGCTAAAGCGAGATGCTACGACACGCCTACTAGCCACAATATTTCACAGGTGGTAATACTTTCCCTGTGATACTAGAAATTCATAGCACGAAGTACGTCTTCCAACTTTGCCAACATGTGCGAAAATTATCACTTCTTGTATAATTAAGATTAATTTCCGATGTACGATTATACGTATACTATAATCAGTCAATGTTTCATAGCTTTGGAAGGTCTATTAACACATAATCGAGAAAAAGTGCTTTAATAGTGCGGGAATGTATCGATCTACTTAAAACATGGCAAAATTTGACCCCAAATATGGAAAAAGGCGTTTTTTTTTCGTGTCAAGTGCAAATAGGAAACAAAGATCTTGCCTTCATCGAGTATTTTATTGCATCACAACCATTGCTACACCCTCCAATCCTACTACATTTTTGAGTTTGTTTATCTTGCAGCCCTCAGAGAATCAATGCATCCACCCTAATATTCGATTCTCTCTCTATTAGTCTCTGTCTATGTGTGTGTGTGTATGGGTGTGTATGTGTGTGTGTGTGAGAGAGAGAGAGGCCGCTAGCCATTTCAGGAGTCACTCCGACACACTAGCACTCTTTTTCAGGAGTCAGACCGACATCAAATTTCTGAAAAAGCTGATATAGTATATTATTGTTTCCAGAGCCATTGACAAACCTCGGGAAAGAGGCCTGTTTCTAAAATGGACAAGAAATGAACACCATACAGAAAAATGAAAGTGGACTTTTCGCGAAGCAATAACCACAATCTCCCTCATGGGTGTTCATATGTCAGTAGAGACCTTCCCGAGCTATGCTTTTGCTTTTAAAAAAGGGAGATTTCATTTACCCAAATATCTTGACAACTAGACTGAAGAGTACTAGCGAAAAGCGACCAAACAAAGGGAGCACTGAAACCTATATAAATGGCACATGCTTCGTGAAACACCGTATATCCGTTGTCCCGAGAGTACACCGCCCCCTTTTGAAGTAAACCACAGTCATCTTTTTTCAGCTGTTAAAATTGAGAGAGACATTTTAAAGTATATTTGCAGCCAATGGACATTTCCGTTTTCCCCGTCCTTATATATTTTACAGTTTGTTTGTGTACATCGGATTAAATACCATATAATGTTTTTTTAATTACAGCGCTACGGTTTTCCGTTACGTAGAAATATAGCATGAAATACTGAGAATTCAATCTCCTACGTCATACAACGAAAATCATCCTCTGATTGGTTTGACTTAATCAATCCGTTGTATTTTCGTAGCTATCTGCTTCTCCCTATGTTACGTTCCTTATTCAGAAGTTTGAAGACAAAAAAACAAAAAAGAGAAAGAACATTTACTTCATCACTTAACGAAATAATTAATGTACAAATCTGCAGAACACACTTCAATAAGTTTAAACACCAAAACATGTTTTTAATAACAGAAATTGCTCGAAACATAGACAGGGGGCAGTCTTAACTTGCAATGCTCTTCTTATCGCTCGTTCGCCCAACTGTTGATATCTTGTAAATTTAGCTCAGTTGGTTAGCGCATGCAACTTTTAATTTTTTATACTTTCGCCTAAGGCTGTTCGAATCCTATCAAAGGCCGTGGTTTATTTTACTTCACGAGACGCAAGAGTAACTTCAATGTGAAAGTTTAAATTTACGTTTTTGTTTCTTACATGCTTTTATTATTTTATACAATGACACATTAAAACTATTCAATATATTCACGGCCTACAAGTACGTTAAATTGTTAACAGATGGCAGTAACGAGCACTATTAATTCATGTGCTTTTTTTAAGTTCTTAAAAAGTACTTCACTAGCATTCATTAAAAAAGTATACGATTGTCGGATGTAAAAACCCACATTTTTTACAGAAAAAAGAGGTAATTCTTTTTAAATACAAGAGTTCTAAAGAGCATTATTAGAAGATATCTTATGATTTAATCATGAAAATAAAACAAAAGAGCTGATATAAATTAGTGTTGAAGCTACCAAACTATATCAATATCTTAAAAAGTATTAAAAGTAAAAATCAATTTTAAATGAATAAAACGAACTAAATGACGTGTTAAGGCATACAGAAACGCTATTCACCACTTACACTATTTGTTCCGATCCATTTTTGCTATCCCTTGTTAACAATAATAACTAATCAAATACCATCTGTATGTTAATGACAAGCAGTCGGCAGATTGATTACGTCATAACATGGCGGCGCCCGATTACGCGCAAGGCTGAGACTCTTTTGAAGCAAGTTTTTATAACTCTTGATAAATTCATCACAGAAAGGAAAGAAAATGTTTTCTGCTTTAATAGAAGAATTTTTTATTACAATAAAAAAATACTACCGGAAATGTCTATTCTAATACCGATGCATGGAAAAATTGTTACTCTCGTCTTGCCATCAACATTATCTCCTTGTAAGGGTATTTTCTATCCACTTGCTATTTTTAAGGATTAAATGGATGCGTTAAAAATACGATTGAGTTGATATAACTTTCACAGTTTTGACGTTAGAAAATATTACTGAATTCTATTATTATGTGATTTGAAGGAAATACGTATAGAAATACAGGCACTGGATAGCGAACGAAAAGTTCAGCGATTATTTAACAGTGTCTCAGAGCTCCAGTAGAGCCTTCGAGGAGCCCCAGGGTTCCGCGGAGCACATTGTGATAACCGCAAAGTGGCTTGTGAAGAACAGAGACCAAGACGATGACTAAACTTACTGTCAGATAATCATTTCATGTTTCTTTTATTGATAGCTCAGTGCTATAAATTTGTGTGCCATCAAGAATCTAATTGATAATCTATGCATTGAATATTGCCTTAGCTCAGAAACTTAAAAAAGGACATAAGGAAGGTTTCTCTACTTATCTTTCACATAGCCCCTAGATTTTAATGTGCAATAACAATACAATATACTGCAATATGAATACAATCTCGCGACCTGGAATCACTTTTGAACCATCAAATCTGCTAATTTTCAGAGATTTTATCTCACTTCATTATTGTCCTTTAAAACAGGTTTTTCTCAATTTTCCAAAAAACTTGTATTCCTGGACTCATACCCTTTGAAAAATCTAAAATTAATATATGAATGTTTTATACACTCATAAAACAAACACACTAATAAAAACCTTCAGATATTTCCCACGAAGAAGATATGTAAAGCATCCTTCTCACTGTGTAGAAATTTCTATCAGATTTAAATTTGTAAATCTCTTTCTGACTTCCGTTTATATTTCGATATTAACATTAATTTATTTTGCTCTGATCGTTTCAGTACAGAAGAGGACAAGCATAGAGTGCTACCGTTCAACTATGCTTCTACAGCATCACTTTATTATCTGTCTTTTCCTCGTAATACGACAAGAAGTGTCATTGCGAATGAACAATTATCAATTAGTACAAGAATTGAGCCAGACGAATGATGGCGATAAGGAATTAGCGAGTGTTGTTAATCAGCTGTTTGTTACTGAATTTTCGGATGCTAAATTAGTAACTCTTATACATCCAGAGAATGAGGAATTAATAACAATACTTCTTCAGCAGTCATTGGGGGAGAAACTGGTACCTGTTTTCAATATGAATTTATCCATTATTACTTACGTTTCAGGTTCCCATGATATAATACTTCTATCAGAAGATGATCTTATAGTAATAGTGCGACCAAACTGGACTTCCCTGGAGCCATTGCTACATGGTAACGATGTATTTTATTGGAATATTAGGTCACGTATTCTTCTTGTTTGTAAATGTTATTCGTTTTGCGGAAATCCTGAGGATTTCAACGTCATCCTACCACCACATTTCAGGAAGGAAGTACTGAGAATTGCTGTCCTGATTTTAACTGTCGAGAAAATTCATCACAATTCCAGCAGGTATCATCAGAGCTATCAACGTGCAAGGGTAACCATAATGTCACTGAATCCATTTACACAATCATTTTACATACAAAATTTAACTTTCGATACAATCCCTCGAGCAAAAGAAGTCTTCAGACAAGCATACTTGAAAACTAAATTATGGAATTTTCAAGGTCATGTTTTGAGAGGAAGTACTGTTCTGGCGTCAGCTGTACCCGTTTTCAGTTTCATTAATACTGAGAGTGGATATATAAGTAAAGGCTATCTTTCTAAAGTTTATGATGCTCTGAGTCACTACATGAATTACAGTTTTCAAATCGTGAAAATCAACGAACGGAACCAGTTCGGACAAAAGTTACCGAACGGAACTTGGACGGGCATTGTTGGAAATCTAATTAATAAGGAAGCTGACATGTCTTATGCCAGTTTGATGATGAATTATGCGAGAAGTCAAGTAACTGAATTTACCGTGCATTATGATATACATCGCATATCAATCTTAGTACCTAAGAGTCAACGAATTCCTTCTTGGAAAACGTTATCGATTATTTACGACCCTAACGTTCTAGTTGTATTCTTGTGTGTCTTGATAGCAGTATCTGTCATAATATATTTAATGCAAATGCTGGTGGTAATTGAAGACAAGGAAAGCTTATCTTCATTGTGCTTCAGAATGTGGTCTGTTTCGTTGCAATTGTCGATATCACAGCCAAGATCTAATTCAATACGAATCATCTTCTTCTCGTCCGTTTATTTTAGTCTAATCACTGCGTCCGTATTCACAGGTGCCATTGTTAGTTTTCTAACAATTCCTCAGCACTATCCAGACATAGACACTTTGGAACAATTAGAGAAATCCAAGATCGTTCCTACAGCTGTTAGATTCTTCAGAGAGTTGCTAAACGACAAAAGCAATCCAATATTGGGGAAGTTATTTCATAGATCAATACTTGAGAAGCATACTGAGCAAACAGTTAACAAAATTAAAGATGGTAAAAAAATTGCAAAGATTTCTACAGAGCCTGGTCTGATATATACTGCAAAGAAACTAGGGTCATGCTCACAATGTATTGAACACTTTCATATAATGAAAGAAAACTTAGGAAATTATCCAAGCAGTATTTGTTTTCCAAGGGGATCTCCTTTCATTTCCGCTTTCAATGTTTTTATAGGTAGAATGCGGGATACTGGACTGATTGTTAAATGGTATCAAGATGAAATAAGTGAAGTAATTGTACAGAATGTTTGTTATGAACAATGTAAAATAATCAAGTCCATATCATTAGATAACATACAATCTTCGTTTTATGTTCTATTGATAGGTTCTACATTAGGTTTGGCAGCTTTGGTATTTGAAATGATTCGAGGTAGGAAACACAAACATATTTGCATCCCCAGATCATAATTTTAGAGTTTGGCAAACATAGTACTTTGGTAATGTTGGAGAAAGGAAACATTTCAATGGAACCATTTCTAATTGTTGTATTCGATAACGATTCAATTTCTGGCAGATATCGTACACACATCAGGAGCAGTGATGAATTCGTAACTCGCTTCATGAAGTTGGCCCTACCTGTGATGCATATGATCGAAGTACGACGGCAAATGTTTCTATCGTAGTAATCACATAATTAAATTTGAAGATATTGTAGGTATAAATAGATGGATTAATTACCACGAATTGAATAACAGCGCGTTGGTAAGAAACAAGAAATAATGAGGAATCAGTGCTTTATTTCGAAATTATCCAAAAAGGTGTCTGTCAGGTATGAAAAATTATCCTAAACACATTTCTGTCGACTATTGTCAAGAAAAATGATTAATATTTATATTTTACAGTAAAGTACAATAACACTCCTCACTAAATCCGTTTCCTCAAATCTTTTAAATATATTGTTAGTCTTCATTTTCTTCATTTCCAAAAAGCTATGGCCAGATACGAAATTCTTCATAACATTACTTTTACAGTGATAATGATATTTTGAATCTTTGTTAGTCTTTCATTTGCGGGCTTAATGGTTATCAATTGGCATCTACGGTATGCGAACAGAACATGAGTAGAGACGTTTCCACAGACTTATTAGGAGGTACCATCCCCTGTGTGTCGTAAGACTAAGGCAAAACCGTGGGAAAATCCCAATCATGATGGTCAACAATTAGATTTAGTGTATCTTCCTTCAGCATTAAGGAATGTGGAAACTAGCGGTGCAAGGAAACGGAAGAAGAAGAAGTTCAGACAACAATGCGACGATTGGAATTTGAAAAGACGCCCTACTGAAAAAGATTCTTAAAACGAGTTACAGATTTCTGCGGCAAGTGTGATGGTGGTCATTACTATAAATCAATAGACGGAAAAGTTTGGTTCATTGCAAGTATTGTCAGTTGCGGCTTTATGTTGACTATTTCTGATATGAATAGTACAGAATCCAAGGCATATAAGTGACACTGGCGAATGAAGAAAAGAAAGCTTGAGGTAATCTTTTATATATAACCCATAATATATGTAACACAAAATTGCAATATTTTGTATATGAACACATGAAGGTCCAAGGTTTCTGTGTACATATTATGACAATTTTTGTGTCGAATATGTTTCGGAGTATATTTAGTCTGGGAAAAAGTTCGTGGCGTTTCCCCGATAGATGGCGTCAATTGCAAATACCTCAGGAAACACAGATCGCAGCGCCACCACTAAACGCTCGTTGGAAAGGTGACACTTCGAGCGTTACTGTGAGTGTATAAATAGCGAAATTAGTGCAGTGGTTGGAAATTTGTTTGTGTGTTTAAATGGAGAACAGTAATGTCAAATTCCTCTATATTTTGCAATATTATTACGACAAAGGAAAGAACACTGCGCAGGCGTGTGAAAAAATTTGTGCTGTGTACGGAGAAGATAATTTATCAAAATATACTGCGTGGAAATGGTTCGCTCGATTTCGTTCTGGTAATTTTGATGTGAAAGATGAGCCACGCTCTGGTCGTCCATTCACTGGAAAAGCTAATGAAATTCTTAAAAAAGGTCCAGTAAGATAAGCATATCAGCAGTGTCGATATTGGTATGGAGCTAGGCATTAACTACAAAACTGTGTTGAACCATTTACACAAATCTGGCTACAAAAAGAAGCTCGATGTATGGTTCCGCATGAGTTGAGCGAGAACAACATGATCGATCGAATGAGCATCTGCGATGCGCTGCTGAAATGCTATGAAAACGAACCATTTCTGAAACGTGTCATAACCAGTGATGAATAATGGATCACGTACGACAATCGGAAGCGTAAAAGATCGTGGAGAAGGTATGGTGAGCCATCACAAGCGTTCGCGAAACCCGGATTGATGCCGAACAAGGCGATGCTGTGTGTGTGGTGGGACTGGAAGGGAATCGTCCACCATGAGATACTTCCAGTTGGTCAGACGATTAATTCTCAACTCAACTGTGAACAACTAGAGAGATTACGTCAGGCAATTGAAAGAAAACGGCCCGAATTGAACAATAGGAAAGGTGTCATGACAACGCCTGACCACGTACTTCGTTGATGACCCGTCAAAAATTGCGCGAACTTAGTTGGGAAGTTTTGATGCCTCCACCGTATAATACAGACATAGCACCCTCGGACTATCATTTGTTCTGATCCCTACAGAACTCTCTTAATGGAATTAAGTTGGTTTCACAAGAAGCCTGTGAAAACCACTTGATTCAGTTTTTCAATCAGAAACCACAGAAGTTCTTCACGGATGGCATCATGGCCCTACCCGCAAACTGGCGAAACATTGTCGATAATAATGGAGCATATTTGGTTTAAACAAATTCATTTGCACTCTATAAGAAAACCAGTTGAAATTTACTAAAGAAGGCCACGAACTTTTTCCCAGACGTAATATAAAAGATTCTCTCCAACTTTCTTTTATTCGTCTATGTCGTTTGTATCCCTTGGATTCTCAAGTAGACATCTATGATGTTAAATTGGTGATTGTAGACTTTGGATATAGACCATTAGATTTCTACCAATGATTATATTACAGGTTTCATCCGCTGTTTCAAACACAGGTCTTCTGCTCATTATGCCATTAGATAATAATATCTCTGTGGTAACGTTTAGTAATAGGTTTCACCAATGGTGGATTCGTTTACTCTTTCAAACAGAGGTAAGTTTAGGTAATCTTGTTATTATATATCTGCAGAAATGTTTGGTTAATACTTTTTAAATTAGGAAGTGCTATCTTGAGACTATCTTTGTCCATGATGATTCTGGAAATCTTTTCACAGCCTACTTTACACGTTAGGTTTAATTCTATTATGGATATACATAACGAAATATTAATGTCACGCTATAAAGGTAATATATCAACGTAGTGGAGAGTACTTTAGGTGCCGAGTTATATCTGCTCATTTACTTACAATCTCACAACATGTCCTTAAGAGGGTATATTTGAAAAATTGACCACATATGAGTAACGGAGGTTATATTGCTGCTTTTAGTAGACATCGAAATTTCAATGAGACATTTCACAATCTACGAACCGAAATATAACGGATTATATCAGTTTAGACCAGAACTGGAACTTTTCAATTTCAATTTTTTTTATTGTTAATTTTAATAATATCATCATAAGATCATTTTCTTTTTCTATTTTTGGAAGTTGAGTATGGTTATGAAGAATGTACGATATGATTATATTATAGACATTAACATAGTTCTCAGTGAAGAATAATTTGGATCAAGTTATGACATTATCTACAGGTGATATGACCCAAAACAATGTAAACACTTTCTTGATTATTTCTGTTTAGATTTTGTTAATGAATAGTTTAAAGTTGGTAAGCACATTTTGAGAAATTAATTATAATTTTGATTAGATTGCTTTACTGTGATAACTGATATGAGATGCGTTACATAATTATGCGAGTGTACTTACCTCTTTCGTTGTATTCATATAATATGGTAATGTTTTGATTGTATTTGATTTATGATAAAAAAATGTGTTTATACAGAAAACAATATTTACTAGCAACAATTATTCACGATGGTTGCATCCGCTTTTATTTATTCAGACAATCTTAAATATATAACATCAATGAGTCAATGCAACTCAATCTGAACTAACTGAATATAAATAATACTACTTAGGTCATGTTGTTTTCTATTTATTGCGCTGGTCTCATTATCCTGCTATTGGAATGGAAATCTATGCGTAGGCTAGTCTGATACGCATTATTAATCAACCTAATTGCAATTTCTTTCTCCATTTCTCACTGACCTGCTATTATTATCTCTCTGCCCTTCACAAAGATGTTAGTAGTGAGACTACTGGAACTGTGGCTTACAATTTTGCTAACTGTCTTAGATTCTGTTGTGAACATTTGTTACTGTCTGGAATCTTGTTTCTTATTTTATGTCCTATTTACTTAATATATAAATCTATTAGTATATTCTTAACATTCTTGTGATATACAGTGTGTCCGTGAAATAATGGTGCAATCTTAATTTGTAGTCAAATATTCACTTCCAGCGATGATAAATGAAATATTTGTAGATAAATGAAAGAGCGTAGAAATAAAAATGAAATAACTTATTTTGTGAGTTTATTTCCATCAGTATGATAGATATAGAGAGTTTGAATGTGATTTCTCCAGAATTAAAGTGTTGTCTACATGATATAAATTTTATTGTTTTTAGAATAGTTTTACGCTGCTTTAAAGAATATTTGGAACCCTCTAGTGATGATAAACATTTGTAATACAATAAGAAAACGTTCGAAACGAACAATTAAGACAGCAAACGTCGTACATTATTAAGAATTGACAACAATGCGTATAATGTTTCAAATATCACGATTGACTTCTTTCGAGGATACATGTCCAAGACAATATCAATTGAGAAATATATATTCTTTTTAGTGTAAAGTTCTCTGCACATTGATATTAAAGTTTAACTTCCAATACCTCACATATTCCCGCAAATTAACTTGTGTCAACACTGAACCATAGCTCACATTTCAACGGCGTTACTACTTCTTCCCTCTCGAGAGGGCATGAAATCTTGGACCCTATTTTCCTCTTTCCTCATCCTCTTCAATAACCTACAACTGAGGAAACCCAAAAAAGATCGAAAAGGATAATCCAAAGAAACAAGGTATACCATTTGTCTCAAGTGTGGTCAAATATCAATTGTATATGCTTGTATTGAACTTTGGTGGTGATTTTAACGAACAATTTACATATGTTTGCTTCTCATATTCATTTCATTTTCCATATTCTTTACTTATTCCAATTACACTTAAACATAATACTGAATAATATACAGATCAAATTCAGAAAGATGAATTAATGGACAAAGTTCTAATATGTGATTCTCTTTACACACAAACTGTCAGATAACAATTGTATTTGTAATTGATAGATATTTGAAAAGCTACGATAAGCTCTAACAGTGCAAATTGTCAGGGCAAACATTATTACAAGTCTATTGTTGGTGGGAAACAATTCTTAATACCTTTGAAATATTATATGATACAAATTACATGGGGGAAAAATATGCAACTGTCTGAATATCAACAATGGCACAAAGTGCTTGTTTAGTAAAGTAGAATAAATATGATTTGAAAAAGCACTTAGCCACTTTGGACGTAACACACTTCAATTACGTAAGTAGAATGCTTTTCAGAACAATATAAATGGAAGGAAATGTACATGCAAGACAAAGCACTCTTTTGGAGAAAAGGTAAAAATAAATAACCTTTGATTTTAGCTCTATACTACAGCACGTATATAAGGAAACACATTTCAAGCACTCAAAACGTCTCTAGAGAGGTTATTGTCGGCAGAGGCGTCACGTTTACCAGGTATGAAGACATTTCAGTTCTTAAGGGGTTGATGCAAGGACATTGTAAGTAGATGTTTTCTGATTCTTTTCATTTTTACGTGTCAAGTTAAGCAAATCGTAAGTGAAATCATTGCAAGGATAAAGCAAATAAGTTGTAGCACAAAGGAACACTGTCGAGAACTGCACGTCGAAAGCAGAAAGTTTTAGCTCGATTCTAAATATACCATAGCACTACACCCTTTATGTTCTAAAACTCACTTCAATGTTAGAAGCTCCAGAAAATGACTAAAAAATATCTGCATAGGCTACACCCTTAAGAACAAAAGAAGCAACGTCACATAAGACGTGAAAAACGCAATATTCTCCATATGTTAAATTTCCGTTCATTACTTGCGAAGAAAAGTGCTAACTGAACTTTAAAATGAACGTTAAATGATTGAACTAAGTCTTGTAACTATGTCTTGTTTCATGATTTCAAATTCACTATCAATCCAGTTTTCTATATCATTAATATATCTAAGGAAAATTCTGGAACGGTCCAATAGGATGCCAAACAGTAGTTTTTAACAACCCAAGAAGACCAATATGGCCAAAACTGTTCATTTCATGCAAAGTTCTCGCCTATTCTGCAATCTTGACTTTCATCCGCACAGGTTCACCTCATACATTACGTATCTATAACTTGTAATGTTACAATCTCCTGGAGCAAGTCTCTTTCAAGAACAACTCATTTTGCTGTTATTTAGGCGTTTCATAGTGAATTCTCATCGAACGTTTGATAAGGTTAGTCTCTTTCTGTCTCTCTTATAATCTGAGAACCTTCATCTTTCAACTCGCATTTCTTGATAGTGATTCTTTTCAGTGCGTAGGTAATAAAAATAGCTAAAATATTGCAGTCACTTTAACGTTGAATAAAGATTTCACTTTCATATTTCTGGTCATGTTAAAAAATTGTAGAATTTTTTCAATTTAAATTGTTGTTGTTCCAAACCCCTTGAATTATATTCTAGTACGGTACGCAAAATTAGATATTTCATTCTTTTTTCTCTCGTTCTAAAACAATAAGAGAAACTGACAGTCAGTATTTGTGTCACCCACCGCCTCATTAGGGGAGTTAGGCAGAGATGGACGTATTTAATTTCGGAGAGAATTCGATTGCGAGAGGAATTTGCGAGAGGAACTTTGCTTTGCCGTTGGGACGTTGTTACCTTAAGTCTACGCACAGACAATTAACACTCAATGGGTCTTCACTTAGTATAAAACAATAAAACACTTTGTGATGCAATAGTCTTGATCCAATACTCATTGAATGAGGCACAATAAATGATAAGCAAGTGAGACCCAACTGACGTGCAATAGTTGATGGAGCCTATCTGTAGTGGCCAAGGACTGAAGATGGAAGTGTAACTATCACTGTTGATATTCTGGGATAAATGCTCGAATCATTCTTGAAGCGCGTAACCGGATGTCAATAGCGAGACTGGCAACTGATCTCACACTTGGAATTTTGAGGGCTGGTGGCTTCTGGTCCTTTTATATTATCTTGGTAAGCCGACCAATCACAGAAGATCTTGGGACCTACTTGGCGACGGGCCACGTGAATATGTCAGCAATTTCTGTGGATCTCATTATATATGAATATTTCTGAATTGTCGATATTGCTTCTGAAACGCACAGGTTTTTGGAAACCCTGGCTGGAGTCGCAAAAAACTGAAACGTCCCCAACCTAATGATCCCAAAAGAGGATCGCCAAGACAAATAGGGTCGCCAGGAGCCTAGAGTACCCACGCAACGCATCTAACCTAACCTCTAGCTCCAAACATTTTCTACACCCCAGACGAGCGGCGCAGAAATGCCTTCCAGATTTAAGAATATCTGGGAAAGAGGATTCCAGATCCTTGTGATCGCTGCAAAAAAAATAATTTAGATCGAGGGAGGAAATACCGGCAAGGCGACACCTCCAATCTTTTAATTAGATCGTCAGTTCATACTCTGAAGTACCAGCTGGTTCAGATTAGCGACAGATTAAGAAAGAAAAACGCAAATCTTTACTTGGGAAATAATCTCAAACAATGATACGCATAACGACTCATATGTGACTCATACTATGTCTTTACTCACTTCGAAGTCTACAGGGTGGCAAAAGACCATGTCTTACCTTTACCTTAGTAGGGCCCACACCTGTAGTCTGGAATCGCAATTCCTGAAATAAAGACGAACGAACACAAACGAATGACGGTCGCAACTCAATCCAAACGTAGTGTCATAACGCAAAACGCAAATAATATTTATTCACACAAATCACATGCTGGAGTCACTTTATATGTCAACGCAGAAATAACCAGAAATTCAATATATAGTACCTTTCCCAAGTCATCACTTCTCAGCTGGCGAAAGAATCCTACCACTGGTCTACGGATTTATGAACCGATCTAATCTAATTAAAATCACATCACTCAAAACGATAGGTTTACCGAAACACAGAAATAATATAGTATCAATTGCTGTCAACTTCACGTAACGATTAGTAGCTAAATTCCAACGAATATCAAAACAAACATTAAATAACTCACTGCACTTTATAAATCTTACTAAACACTGTAAGAGGATTATCAACTAATGCCGTAGATCGTACCTGGTTAACTGAGAGGTTTCTATACTACGTTCACTGAACATAAACTCAAGATTGTTCGAAGAAATATAAAAATTTCAGAATTCCAATTTATTACACTGAATGTACATATTGCACGTCTACGGATATGATAGTTTCATCAGAATCTGAACAGAATTACTGTTGAAGGAACAAACAAATTTGAATCGCTGGTATACATTGTATTAGTTAAGCAGAACTGAAAGTTGCGTAGTCACATATAAATGTCCATAATTTCTATAATAATTAATAAATTTCGTTGTTATTTTCACAAATTATTCCCGAAATATTGTTGTATAATTTCGAAAAGTTTTATCACAGTATTACTTACACGAAAGAAGTTCTAGTCCAAAATACATGGTAAAGAAAGAATCACTTTAACGTTATTAATTGTGTGACGTCATTACAGATGATTAACAAAAGACGTTCTGAATAAATCTTAAAAATACAAAATATTGTTATAAAATATGACTTTTTCATCGGAGAACAGTGGCTGGAGTTGAAACCAAAATTATCGAACCATGTTGAATAATATAAAATTTACTATTAGCATCAAAACGGTACGCAAAAATAGTCGAGCAGACATGTTGCTAATTTGATCAAGTAAGGAAAATATGCGGTAGCTGTCAAACATGGCTAACCGGGAATTTCGAATAGATTTGGAAAACTGGAGACGAGAAATTGGCATTTGATTATTGAAACCTAACGAACCGATACTTGTAATGTAAGAATTCGGTTAATAGCGGCCCATACTGAAATTTAGAACATATTGTACATTTCGATAAATAATCTCAAAACCAAAAATATTAATTTAATACGGTGAAAATTTCGAAATAATGATGTTGAAAAGTCCTGATAGCACTTATATCGGTTCTAATTCTTCTTACTTCGAATAATATATTTTCCGGTATGGACGAAAACAGTCTAAATCGAAAAATGATACTAAATTTAGTATTTATATCTACCTTTCGTAGACAGGGCTTAGGAAGTACAGATGACGGAAAGCCCATGCATCTATTCGTCTCGTTTTAAAAATTGGAACTGAACTAACATGGCGTGGGAGAGCAGTTCTCCCAGCAAACCGAGAAGAAGGTTGATTCACACCAATCAGCAAAAAACAAGTCACGAAGCATTGACTAGGGTCCAATCAAAGACAAGCGTTAGATCCAAGTCATTGCTGCGTGACTAACGAAAACCTGGATGGATAACGATTAAAAATCCAAAGAAAAATCCAAACGAAACACGCTCAAAGAGTCTAAAACCAACCAAAGAGAATGAGCTAAAGATAATACACAGAAAGAAAACAAAACGGAGACTAAAAAAAATAAAAGGGGAGAAAATAAATATAAAAATGGAACAGCAACTAGGCTGTTACACTTCCACTGATCGTGACTTCCTTAACGTTAGAAATCTTTGTCTTTGAAGTAATATGGTATATTCATTACTCATTTTTATACTATTTGATGGATTTCGTAAATGAGCAGGCATTTCATAAACCAATTTGGATCTTTAATTGCTACTTAGATATATGGTTGGAAAAGCACTCTCAAAACAGTATTGGTTCAGTCGCCGATTCCTCGAATATCAGCTAGTAGTTTCCAAAGTTTTCGAACTTCAATCAATACGTATTTCCCATCTTTAGTGACAATTTTCTACTAAATCCAAGTGACATACTAATTTCGTAACATTTTCTCACATTCGAAACAAGCTCTCAAACATGTCATACCAAATCATGGGATTCCATTCAGGACCTATGGATGTGAATAGCAGACCATAATTCTGGTATACTTTACTGAATTGACAAATTCCTCTCCGGTTCTTTGCCGTAGAGTAACGACATATTGCATATATCGAACTTCGAGATATACCTCCCAATTAGGGTAAGACGAATAACTCGAACTCTCTTCTCCCCTGGTGTCGACAAATTAAGCAGGTTAATACCATTTCCACATCATGTTTGGGTCCACTGTTGTCCCCTTCAATACTATGATCACTTCTGTTTGGAACAGCAGTAAAAGTAACATATAGAATTTTCAAAATAACGTTTCAAGAGTATTCACACATATGGAGTATACAGGTATCACTCTGTACTGAAATTGGTATACTTACGTCAGATATTTCAAATGATCGTCACCTATTCAGAAAGATCGACATCAGCGGAATACTATTTGCTCTGTATTGTTTACTTAACACTTCATGCAAGCTATTTAACATAGAAACGATGAAACCATTAATTGCACTGGCAATTCAAAAATTATTGTTAAGCTCACATCTATATCATATTTCAAATTGACTTTCTCTAAACATATATTCTGATATTTGTTTCTATTATTGTTGTTTCAGGTCTAAATTACCATACGTGTTTCACTGCTGTGTTTTCCTCTTGAATAGATAAAATTCTGTAATACGACATGCATAAAATATCTGTAAGTATTGGTTGCCTGTTTCTTTTAATATATAAATCATCTCTAACGATTGAAAGTCAACTCATAGAAGAATTGAATCAGCAAATGGACTGCAATGAGAAATTATCACATGCATTGACTCAACTATTGGTCGATGAAATTTCAAATACAAGACTTGTAACTGTTATCAATCCAGGAAGTAGAAACTTTATATCTACACTTCTTCTGCAAGTTCTTGTAGGAGTAAATGTTCCTCTGCTAAATGTAGATATATTTAATATTCTTGGTGATACTGATGCAAATGAACTACCCATATCCACTGAAGATGACTTTACAATAATTTTTCAACCAAATTGCACTATTTTGCATACTTTGCTACAGGGACAAGTTGCGTCTTATTGGAATGTTAGGTCACGTGTTTTACTTATTCATATGTCTGATACCGTTCAGAAAAATGAAGATAACCTGAACATAATCTTCCCAGTCAGTTTCAGGACAAAGTTTCTAAGGGTTGCTGTTGTGTCCATAGTCGACGATACTCGAAACAATTCCGGCAAGTATAATTTTATTCCTCAACGTAAAAGAGTTATAATAATGTCACTGAATCCATTTACGAAATCATATTACACCTATAATTCAACATTTGATACAATTCCTGTAGCAAAGGAAGTTATTAAAAAAGCTTATTCGAAAGATAAAATCTCAAATCTTCAAGGCTATATGTTGCGCGCAGTTACTGTTCCCACATCAAATCCTCCAATTTTCAGTCTCACTAAAACCGAAAACGGATATACTAGTGAAGGCTACATTCTACACATTTATAATGCTCTGAGCCAATATATGAACTGCACTATCAAGATTATTAAAATTGTCAAATGGAAAGAGTATGGACAAAAGTTACAAAACGGAACTTGGACGGGACTAGTTGGGGAACTTGTAAAGAAAGGCGTTGATGTGTCGTACTCCGATTTGTACATGAATTATGACAGACGGCAAGTAATGGAGTTTAGCGAATACTACGATATTCACCGTGTATCTTTCTTGGTACATAAAAGTCTCAAGATTCCTCCTTGGAAATCCTTGCTAATGATCTATCATATTCATGTTTTACTGGCCATATTAGGTATTTTTATTGTGGTAATTATCTTCACACATGCACTTCAAGAACTGGTAATCATAGAAGATAAGTACAATTTATATTCATCGTGCTTAAGGATGTTTGCTATTTCATTGCAATTATCAGTATCACAGCCCAAATCCAATTCAGTGAGAATTATGTTCTTTACTTCCGCATATTTTAGTCTAATAACTGCCTCCATATTTTCAGGTACAATCGTCAGTATTTTAACAATACCACAATACAATCGAGACATTGATAGTCTCGAACTGTTAGCAGAAAGCCAAATCATCCCAACTGTAAGTACATTCTATAGGAATTTACTGAATGTGAAAAGCAATCCTACATTGTGGAAATTGTTCCTGAAATCACAGCTTAATAAACACATAGATCAGACCATTCAGAAAATTAAAGAAGGTGAGAAAATTGCAACGGTTTGTACGGAACCTACTTTGAGGTACTACGTGCAAAACTTGCAACCATGTGCAGAATGCGTTGCAGACTTTCACATAATGAAAGAGAATTTAGGTAGTTATTCACGTAATATCGGTTTTAATAAAGGATCTCCTTTTATTTCAGCGTTTAATGTTCTTATTAGCAGAATGCGAGAGTGTGGATTGGTTTCTAAGTGGTATGAAGATAAAATACATTTTGTTAGTTTGAAGAATTTTTGTCATGAAAGGTGTTCTACCACAAGATCAATATCATTGGAGAATCTTCAATCCTCGTTCTATATTATCTTATCTGGTTATATTTTAGGGTTGATTGGTTTTGTAGCTGAAGGGATTCTATCATTGGTATAGAAACGGAAGTCAAGATCAGAGTGTTCATAAATGGTTATAAGAAGAAAAGACGTGTGCAATCTTATTTCAAACTCAAATTGTTTTCTGATATGTATAAGTGTTTTCCGTTAGTATTTTGCTGTATTTCTATATCTCATTAGCTCTTTACTAATATCTAGTGCTTAGTTCTTGCGCCGTAAACAATCTGAATATTTGTAGGTTGAATGTGTTACGTTTCTATACAACGCAAATTATATGTTGGTGCTTGTATAATTGCAAACCGCTGATTCTTCCAAGTTTTTTATGGCACAGATTGTTGATATAAAAAGCAACTTTTATCAAATGTTTTCTTTTCCCTCTTTGTATTCTGAAATATAAAACGACTTACTACGAAGGAAAGAGTGCTACATTATTTATTTGGGAGATAAATCGTAAGAAAGGTCGAAACTATGAGTACAGAGAAACTGTTGCAAACGATATTAACAGATTAAGTGCCTCTCTGGACGATGGTACTTTGTGTGACTGTTGAAAATTAGAGGATAGCAGTGTTGCTGGTTCTAATTATTTATCAGCAAGATGCATATTATTATTTTTCTTCCTTCCACCTACTATCGTAACTGGTTACAATAAGAGGAAAATTTCTTCATCATAAGTAAGTTAATGCAAAAACAAACGTCATTTTTTTACATACAACAGTAACGAAAGTATGCCAATGTACTTTAGTGTTATTAGTAAACACAAATATCTACACTAGTCTTTATTTTCAGATGCATGAGGAAAGAAAGTATATTAGGAGAGTGTTATAAAGAATACCACCCATGCTTTGACCTACAGCAAGTGTTAACGGACTCATTTTGCCAAACAAGAGGACAGTATTCATGTATAAGGAATCCATCTGTAGACAAAACTAATAATTTTATCGAAGCAGAGATATGTAACACTTGAGGACTTCTTCAATGAGCTGTATTGTAAGAACACACACACACCAAGCAGGGAAGTGGGTACATACACACCTTAACCTACTAAAAGTAGAAAACCTGAACCGTGTTACCCAAGAACACAATAAGATTCAAACGGAACAAGCGCCGGGCAAAAACATCTTAAGTGTTGAACATAAATACACTTTGGACGCTTTTTAGTGAAGCCTTGTTAAACTTTTTCAACTAGAAGGTGATCCTGTGTGTGTCTCCTCCTTAAAGAATGGTGAGAAAGAAAGAAAGTGAACTTTACTCTTATGTGGACAAGTGGGTAACGCTCGCGAAGAGTTTACAATGACACCCAGACTGGAAGTCGGCTAGCTGGACCAACTTAAACGGGTTACTCGAGAGCTAAGTTACGACTTTATTAGCTAAGGTTATGATTACTTGACGGACGAGAAAGATAAGTTATTAGATTATTGAACTAAAATAAATACTATTTTTTATTATTAGGACACACAAGCACCTAAAAATATCCGAAGAGGGAGAACACGATTATTGAAGGATAACTAAATTTGAAATAAAGTACAGAGACAGGCATAAGCTAAAACGATGGAAATAAGGATCGGGAGAGACAGAGAAGGAAAGAATTCCCCACCCCACCAGAGAAGAGAGCGGAGAGAACAACTTATATTATTGATGTTAAAGTAGCTCAAGCCTCCATACACAGACATTAGATTGGAGGCGATAAACCAAAGTTTATTCATAAACTCACGTAAGTCACCGAAGTTAACTTCTAAAAGCCCAAATAAATGCGGTGGCAAAAATAAAACATTTCGAATTTTGTGTGCAGCATAAATCGCAGCATGAATGTGTGCAGCATAAATCGCAAAAATCTAAACATTCTTTCATCCATTTCCTATCTCGTGCGGGAATCAGAAATTAAGGGATACTTAAAATATTCTGATGTACTACTCTGTAAAGAAATCAATATTAATGGATCGTGCATATTATGAAGCGAAACTCAACAGCAAATCACAATGTGGTTGACCGGACACTAACTAAGCTTCGATCTGACTCGGACTGATTAAATCCAGTCCCTTTCAGAGTACAGACATAACAAGTACTTTGCATTGTTTGTATATCGATTTAATGTAGCAAAGAACTGCGAGCTCGCTTTTTGTTTTAAACTTATAACTCGCTTTTTCTCGCTGGAGGCGCTGCCCCCAGAACCACGTAGGGGTTGCGCCCCCTTAACCGTAACCAGATTATCTGGGGGAATGCACGCCCATAGCGCCGATCTGCCTTTCCGCGATTGGGGCTGCGCCCCAACAGGGTACGTTTATCCTCATTTATTGTGACCTACTCGTAATGGTACACCATCATACCAAATTTCGTTTCTCTTGCTTCAGTGGTTTGAAAAAATGGGTTTTGGGGCAGCCATTTTGCAGTAAAGATAACGACTTTTTTCACGTTTTCTGTTATTGCCGTGACCTACTCGTGCTGATACACCTTCATAGCAAATTTCGTTTGTATGGCTCGAACCATATGGAAAATGCGTTTTTCAAAAATGTTGTAATATTTTCTTATAATACTCGTGACAATACCCCTTTATGACAAATTCCATATCTCTAGCTCAAACGGTGTGAAAAATGAATTTTTGGTCAACCGTATTGAATCCAAGATGGAGTCTTTGAATACATTTTGTAATATTATTAACCCCGAAGTGATGGTGTACTTTCACACAAAATTTCACTTCAGTAGCCCCAGCGGTTTTGGTTGTGTATTCTATACAACAATGAGTTTGGAGGATATTTTTATCCAAGATGGCGATTTTTGATAATATAATATTTTCCTAAACTACTCTTGATATTACACCTATGTGCCAAATTTGATATCTACCTGAAACGGTGCGAAAAATGGATTTTTAGGTCCGTCATTTTGGATTCAATATGGCGTCTTTGGAGACATTTGGTAATATTTGCGTAGCCTACTAGTGATAATGTATCACATTACTGATTTTCATTTCAGTAGCTAGAGTCGTTTAGGCTGTGTATCGGACCAAATATCGATTGGACGAAATGTTTTGTTGACGAAAAATCTGTTGGACCAAAAGTCGATTAGACGAAATGTCTTGTGGACGAAAAATCAGTTGGACCAAAAGTTGATTGGACGAAAAATCCGTTGGACGGAATGTCGACTGGACGAATTGTCTGTGGACGAAATGTTTGTGGACGAAATGTACCGTGGACAAAATTTCGTTAGACATGAAGAACAACACATCAGAGGGGGATCACTAATTTTAGTTAAAGAAAATCTAATACCATATACTAAGACGATAGAGACAAGTAACAAAGAATTCAGTTGTGAATGTTCTGTAATAACTTTGGAAAAATTTAACCTGGTAATAGTCTCAATATACCGTAGCCAGCCAGCAAGGTTCCTTTGATATATTTCTTTGAAAAGTGTTAAAGATTTTCTTGATAGCATACACATATATAAGCAAAACGTGTTGATTTGTGGAGATTTTAATATTGATTTTCTGATTGAAGACGCACATAAACAATGCACATGATCACTATTAAACACACATAACATGGGATATATTATAAATAAACCTACCAGAATAACAGCACACTCGAAAACAGCAATTGATAATATATTCATAAACACGCAAGGCATTTTATACGATATTATAAGCTAATTATAATATCTCACAAGCCAAGTGATATTTATACAAACAGACCAAACAATTGTATAAACACACAATCCATGAATTTAGAAACTCTAATGAAGAAAATAAACAAAAAGTTACAAGTAGATTGTCCAAAGAATCGTAGAGCGGTGTATATGATAAAAAGGCAGTAAACGAGAAGTTTAATACTTTTACAGTACTCTATAGTACATATTCTACACGTGCTTCACTAAAATGAAAATAAAAGTAATATTTAAACGGAAAAAAGGTTGGATAACAAGAGATATAAAAAATCTTAGTAGAATGTAAAGACAGGTTTTATGTAAAATTCAACAATCAAAGGTTGATGAAATACATAAGAAACGATTTTAGCATGCTATAAAAAGCAAACAGGAAAGCTAAGTGTGACTACTACACTGATAAAATAATGCAACAGAACACGGATGATCTGGAATGTTGTAAAAGAAAATGTCCAAATTACAGACAAAAGAAACATAAACTTAGATACACCAACATAATAGTTAACATACATGAAACAATAATAAACGCTCCACGACATGTAAGCGTCTTATTTGATCAAATACTTTACAGAAGGTGAAGAAACTAGAAACCGATTAGAAGTATGCCTATAACCGAAAGACAAGTATTTAACGAAATTAAAAATCTAAAAGAAACTAAATCGATAAGTGATGAATTGCCAGAGAAAATAATCAAACAAAATAACACATACTTGAGGCCTATCCTGACTTACCTATACAATGAATACCTGAGCAGTGGTACCTTCTCTTCCCAGTTAAAAGTAGCAAAAATGGTACCAATTTATTTTAAAAAAATAGATAAATTGCTTGTATAGATCTCTACTTCCTATATTTGGTAAGATGCTCGAAAAATTAATAAAAGAGAGATTAATAGGATTTCTAACAAAACATAAATATCAACATGGATTTCTTCCCCATAGAAGCACAACAAGTCCCACGTACACCTTAATTGATTGTATTGTACAGGATGTGAATCAAAAGAAATTAGTTTTAAGTATATTCTATGACCTTAGTAAAGCCTTTGATCTTGTAAATCACCAAATATTGCTTAGAAAACTAAAACACTATGGGATTAAAGGAAAGTCATTACAACTGTTCCAATCTTACCTAACAAATAAGAAACAAACACTTGATGTCATGTGTAATACAAAGGGGAAAAATACAAAACAAATAACAATCCAATATGGGGTTCCACAGGGATCGATTTTAGGACTCTTATTACTTTTATCTTACATAAATTATCTCCCTACGTACATAACACAAGGGAAAGTTATTTTATATGCTGATGACACGATCATCATTGTTAAAGGGAAAGATGAAAATAACTTACGCGGAAATATTATTAGAATGTTCTAACAAACTAAAAATTGGACGACAGTGACAGTCTGATACTAAATGACACGAAAGCAGCTCCTCCATTAAAAATCAGATAGCTTTTTTAAAAGTGAACATAAACACCGAAACAACGCTTTTTGGAATGACAATACACTAAAGCTTAAGAACAATATAAAATACTGACTCTTCCTTCTTTGTATCTTTATGAAATAGCTTTATATATTTTACAAGAACAAACAACGATACACGTACAAGGAAACATACATATCATACTAGAAGAAAAAAGGAAATATTAAAATATTTTACCAGACTAACCTTCGTTCAAGAAGGGCCTAGTCATATGGGTGTCTAAACATACAACCAGCTACCAACACGTATAAGAAATGAAGAAAACATAAACAGATTCAAGAAACAGTTACAGAAACACTTGCTGGATAAGGTATGTTACGATGTAAAACAATTCTCACCATAAAATTCCACAGCAGCTCAACTTACTATGTATCACAAATGCATAAGGTACTTTCTAAATCTTTATGAACACAAGTTCATATTACAAATTCATTGTCTATATTAAAAAGGTGTTGTCTATTCTACACAACATGCAAGTAGCGTGTTGCTAGTGTCTGAACTCTCGAGACACCAATGTATATTTATTACTGTAGTAAGAAAAACTGAATTCAAATTGTACAATCATTTATCTTTATACGATACAAGTAATCGTTGTGTTTGCAGATACATTAACTGAAATATCTAAGGGTCCAAGAGAAACTAAGCGAATTTCAAACTGGTGTATGTATTTCCTCTACTTATTACAGAATCGCAAGTTTATTCGTTTCTTGTCCTTTTTTTAACGATTTTATTTTATCTGTATATATAACAATGGTCTTTCCATTCTTTCGCAGAAATTTCTGCAGAAAGTCAGGCAAAACAATCACTATATATTGACCGTATATAGTCCATCAACTTGGATTTTCTTATTCGAGCCATTATCTAAGATATATGTAAACATTACAATCTTGCAATCAAAGTTGGTAACGAAATGTTAACGTGCTCAGGTCCAATTGCGTAAGTAAACGAACTGCAATGGCACTTTTAATTTATATAAACAAAACGAAATAAAAATTATTAGTGCTGGGAGCGGAAACTGATACATAATAGACTGTAAGTTACCTTCATTATCTTAGCATATCACTCAAGTTAAAATACACTTACTTCAATACAACGTATCCTAAAAGAATAAAAACATGTATCATGAAGAACTCTAAACCTCTATATCAATAACTGGTGATATACAATGACTTCTTATGATGAAATTCCCACATCTCTATTTCTACAATTCCCATTAAAACCAAAACGGTATGTTCTACACATGAACAATTAATTCCAATCATACAAAAAAATAGAAGAGCAAATTTGGTACTGAGACCCGTCTATACCTATATATTTTGACTCGCTGAATCCGAAGCCGCCATCATAATTGGCCATCTGGTTCGCGTTTTACAGAAAACACAAAGATGGGAAAAATTGCGAATAACAGCTTGTTGCTATATACCCCTTACTATTTACACAATAAATACACAAATGTACCATTCGCATGTATCTTGACATGTTGAATTTAAAATCCGCTATTCGAAGTGGTCCATTGTCACAGAAAATACAAAAAAAATAGGACAAATTAATCTACAATCGCTTATTGAACGGACAATTGGCTATAATCCCTTACAATGTACACAATAAACATACAAACGTACCAATTCGCGTGTATTTTGACCCGCTGAATTCAAATCCGCCATCAGAATTGGCTCATCGAGTCGGTGGTTTGCAGAAAACACAAAATATTACAATAGGCACAAAAATACTTCCGCGTAGGAAAAGTGACTACATATTCTATAACACGCGATCTACTGATTAGCTTGTATCAATGAAATACAAACAAATCAGAGAGAAACTTGGCAGATATGTGACCCTGTAGATTATCCAAAATAGATTTAGACACTTACATTTGGGCTGGCGCTTCTCTTCCGTGCAACACCCTGGAGACACGTGGGTTCGGCTTTCTATCTGCGAGTTGGTCCCATGAAGCCAAAACTTAACCTTTCGCTGCGAGTTCTAGATTCCGAATCCTATTCTCCGATTGCCTCACTCATCAACTTTATTTTCCCAGAAATCACGTCATTCCTAAATTCCGCACAGTCATCCTTTCTCCTCCTCCCCCCCATCTAGGTAATTCTCTCGCCTTTTTATAAGAGCATCAACCAAACAAGGAAGTCAGGCTGTTATTGTCTTCGGTCGACATCCCGTGTGTACATAAGAATCACATATTTGCTAAGCTTCTATGCCAACAAATAATTAACGTTCCTAAAGCATTTATTTTCCACAGATACAAAAATGCTTTTCTTGTTGCCACCACCGAATATATCGATGCATTAAATATCCTCCTAAATTTGGTATATTGGTGGAATATCAATATTAATATCACAGAAGCTTTTGAGCCATAGTAAGTAACTTCGAATATTATGCATTAGTAATTAGTGTTGCTCTTTGCACCAGTACAGTAGATATTTCCCGCATATTTGCAACTATACAGAGTGTAGAAAACCTTTAGAACAGTGCGATAAGGAATTCTTTAATACCTTTCTAATCTTGGACGATTTTACAAGACGCTCAGTTAACAACTTTTGGCTAAACGTCTGCAGTGGTAGCACAGGGTAATCAAATAAGGAGAGTTTTGTTGAAAACCAATTTTATTAAATGCCCATGCAACAACCATTAACAACTTTCATATCAATGACAAATTTGTAATTAAATATACTCGAAAATCCTCAGTGACCTTGTCCAAAATAAGCACATATAGAAAAATAAGAGAAATTCACGCATTCACAAACTCATATTTAGTTCATTGAATATTCAATACGATGAATATGAGAATTAATTTACTGGTATATTTAGCATGGGGTATCTCTTAGAGTAATCAATTTCCCCAGGGAAACAGAGTCTTAAGAAAGGGGTGATGGAGAAATTATCAGTGAAAAATGCTAGTGTAAATTAAATACATATGTGCAATTGTGTATAAACCTGATAAATTTACAACAAAACACATAAACAAACACGCATGTTATAAAAAAAGGTAAACACCAGAATAACGGAAAAGCATTAATCAATAGTCTCTAAGTGATAATAGAAGTTTGATGGTTAGTTATGTTTCTTTTTTGTAGGTGACGTTATACATTTCATATCGCTGACCCTAACTACAACATTCTCATCTTGACTCTATATGGTGTAATGTCCATATTTCTTGCTAACTTCTGTGAAAAGTACTAAATTGAGTTTATGCCCGATGCATATGAATATCTGCTACCTGCAGGTATAATTTATCTGAATAGAAACATATTACAACTTTTCACTTTTGCTGTATGAAACATACCTTTTGGAATGAATGTCAACTCTGCTATCGCTCTTGTTCCGTAGTTTTCTTTTGTATTTAACTCTTAAGATATTTTACGCTACTAAACATGCTTTAACACTCGCTATTCTTGTTAATTAAAATAGAATTGGATTGAAAATATTTGTGATCTTTAGGCATCTCAGGTTCAGACAGACTCCCGTCAATGTTGAATAATTTGTCTTCTTGGAGTTCTTGCAAAATTACTTCTGTTCCACTATCCACAATAGTTTCTCAAAAGTGATTCCGAATTATGTTTATTTTCTGTTGCTCTTAGTAACACTCAATTGATTCCTCACATTATTTCCTGCTAACGGACGTTCACTTGGCTTGACTGTGGTCTGTTTCTCTTGCTTTGGAAGGATCTACATAGTTTTTCCACAGCTTTATGATTTAGAAACCAATCTGCAGAATCTGTTCTCTTATAGCTGTTGCACAATAATTGAAAACCTCTTCAGAGTTGCAATCTTTTCTTGTAAAGCTTTCTACCTCTCCTATAAAAAATAATTTCAAATGCTAAAGCAAATAAACCTAAACTGTAACCTGAAAGCAGAATATAGAATAAAGACTGTAGATTCTCCAATGTTATTGGTTTTGTAATTGAGCATTTTTCGTGACAAAAATTGTCCCATCTAATTATACTCATTTCATCTTCATACCACTTTGAAACTAGTCCACTTTCTCGCATTCTACCAATAAGAACATTGAAAACTGAAATAAAGGGAGATCCTTTAGGAAAACAGATATTACGTGAGAAACTTCCTAAATTTTCTTTCATTAGATGAAAGTTTTCAACACAGTCTGAACATGGGTCTACTTTGTGTACAAAGTATCTCAAAGTAGGTTCTGCTGAAGCCGTGGCAATTGCTTCCCCTTCTTTAATCTTCTGAATTGTCTGGTCTAAGTATGTATCAAGTTGCGACTTCAGAAATAACTTCCACATTATAGGATTGTTTTTCACGTTGAACAAATTCCTGTAGAATGTACTAACAGTAGGAATAATTTCGGAATGTTCTAGCAGCTCGAAACTGTCAATGTTTGGATAGTATTTTGGTATAGTAAAAATACTAACAATAGCGCCTGAAAATATGGAAGCTGTTATAAGACCAAAATAAACAGAAGTAAAGAAGACAATTCTCATTGTATTGGCTTTGGGTTGTGATACAGATAACTGCAAGAAAATAGCAAACGTTTTGAAGCACAATGCATATAAATCATTATTTTCTTCTATTATGGTAAGATTTTGAAGTGCTTTTGTGAAGATAATTATCATAATAGAACTAGTTACTATCGCTAGTAGCACACAGGGATCATAGATCTTCAGCAATGATTTCCAAGAAGGAATTGGACGGCCTTTATGTATTAAGACTAATACACTATGAACATCGTAATAGTCAGTAAACTCCGTTACTTGATATCTGTCATAATTCATAAACGCATCGGAGTAAGACATGTCAGCGTCTTTCCTCACAAGATCCTGAACTATTCCAGTCCAGGAACCATTTGATAACTTTTGGCCGTACTGTTTCCATTCGTGAATTTTGATAACATTAACTGTGTAATTCATGTATTGGCTCAGAGTGTTATATGTCTTAGAAAGGTAGCCTTGACTTACATATCTGCTGTCAGTTTTCACCAAACTGAAAACTGGAGGATTGTTTGTGAGAACTGTACTTACTCGCAATATATGTCTATGAAGATTTGATATCTTCTCTTTCGAATAACCTTGCCTGAAAACTTCATTAGCATTAGGAATTCTATGCAACGTTAAATGGTGTATGTAATATGATTCCGTGAATGGATTGAGTGACATTATGGTAACTCTTCCACGTTTATGAATAAGTGGACAATTGTCGTAATAGTAATTAGTATCGCTGACAATGGATACTATAACTACCCTTAAGATTTTTGTTCTAAAGCTTACGGGAAAGATAACTTTAAGATCCTCTTCGTTTCTTAGATAAGTGTGGGACATATGGATAATTAAAAAACGCGATCTAATGTTCCAATAGAACACATGTCTTCCTTGCAGTAAAGTCTGCAAAACTGTCCAATTTGGTTGAAAAATTATTATAATATCATCTTCATTAGACACTTGTATATCGTTCGCATCACCACCATCATGAATTTTAAGTACATCTACATTTAACATAGGCACATTGATTCGTACGAGTGATTGGTAGATATGAGTATTTAGTAAGTTTTTACTCTCTGGATGTACAATAGTCATAAGCCTGGCATTGGAAAATTCGCTCACGAATAGTTCAACTACAGCATTTGATAAATTGTCATCACAATCCCTTTCGCGATTCAGTTCTTTCATCGGGTGGATTTCAAACATAGAAAGCGGTCGATTTATTAAGATAAAAAAGGAGATAATGATCCCAAATTTTACATCCATGATGTGTCAGACAGTCTTATCTATTCAAGAAGAAACCACAACTCGGAGGAGTGTACTTTTAAACCTGAAACGACAAAAACGATAAAAGATATTATTATCAAATTATAATTCCAGGAAAGAGGATTTGAAACATGAAATAACCTCAGGTTGAACATAATTTTCTGATTCTGATATACCAGAGTACGGTAATCAATACGTTCTGTATTTATATTCTTGATTTTTGTAGGGGTTATCTATCTATCTATCTATCTATCTATATATATATATATATATATATATATAGTGTACGTACACTTGCAACACACAGCAAATATGATGGTATCCCGGCAATGTGTGTCTCATATAGCGCTGAAGGGATATTTAGGAGCCGTAACACTGTTGTCAGTAAAGTATGATATATCGTTGAAAAATCAAGATGTGAGAATTATATTACACCATTATGTGTATATTAGAAAAGTATATGGGTAGTAGTTGTGCTGCTGCAATCACCAGTTCCACACAAGACTCACAAATCGTTATAAGGTTTTCGATCTGTTGACAGCAGCGAAGTCGACATATTCCATCGGTTCCCGGAGGTATTGCTCAAAGATGTTTAATGTAACCTGCATAAATTTCTATATCTTGAGAACGTAGAACACTGGTTTTGAAATGTACACTTTGGGATAGATTTACACGCTCAGGGCATGGCTTCCATGTAGAAAGACTCTCAATTGAAAACTATTGACCAGACACCAGAACATATTTAAGAAATAGTCATCATCATTAGACAGGTGTTGAATATTAGAAGAGGCATGCGCTTTCGACAAAGTATCCTTACTAGGGATGAATTGTTGATACTTCTGCGGTCCCCAACACTAATAACCTATGACTCCCACCAGACCAGGAGGCACGGGTTGCGGTCCAGAGAAGACGTTTCGAGTGAAAAGACGATAGTAAAAAGGAATGCAATACTACAATACTTGTTTTAGTTCCTTTAACATTACGTTAATTCACTTGAATATAGAGTATTCTTTCTTTGCTGATTAATCTTGCCGACAAACCCAAATGTCTTGTCTTGAACAAATGAAGGAAATAATGTATTTGAATTGCTTTAATTACAATATAACCTTACAAATACTGCTAGCAGTACATGTTCGTCGTAACACATGTCACTTTAATTATTTCAGATTTTATAAGCTAATGGGCTACGGCATTTGCAATTCTTCCACACAGAAACAGTTGTCCGACTTGTGTATTATACATTCTTGTTTTCTATTTAAATTCAGACCAAATTATTCTGATAATCAATCTTCAGTCTTTCTCATTACAATAAATACCGTGAAACATTTACCATAATGTTTACTGTTATCAATCCGTTAATCAGTGTTAATAACATATCCTATAAGTTCTATTTTCCAATAATGCACTTACAAGCTTTCAGAACGTCTTTACTACTAGTAAAACGCTTTTAGACCTTTCAGACATTTAATGGTCAAATGCAGCTTTTCTTTGTCGAAGAAATCATAACTAATTTCGTAAATGACTTTTATTGACAATATGTGAGGCATTGTTGATTTTGATGTTGTTGTGTCATGCAAATAACTAACCTTTTGTTGTGAATGATATTGATTTCCATTCTGACGACCAAGAGACAGAAAAGAAAATGGTTTAAGTTATGTTCAACTGTTAGGCTAGACATTTTCATTTCCACCCGAGTTTCTTTGTAAAAATAAGAAAAGAAATCATTAAATTGACGAATCCATTACCTGACACGTATTCCAGTAAAGAGTATTTCAAAAATGCCGGCGATATTTAATGAATAATCTCTTCACCCTGCAAGGTTATCTGAATATTTGTTCAAAATATTCATTTCTGAGTAAGACGTGCCAAGGTAGCGAAGCATCATCACATCTGATTAATTATCTCTACAATTAGCCATGTACCCATTTGTAACCGAAGTTGTTTCTTTCGGAACAATGTATATAATCATATTTACGATTGTTAAATACAGATTAGAAAGGATGTCTACGAAATTTTTATTTGTGATATTGTTGTGGATGCACGAGAAATAAGTACACGAATTTCGTGGCAATTGTTTTGTCCAAATAGATTCATTGGGCACATTTTTTTATTTTCATTTATAAAGTGAACACAGCTTACGTAATTATCGGTCATGCGTTGTCCTGTATCTTTGAAACACATGGCAAATTTAATCACATATCTATTGGTTCAAATTTATCTATTGCTTCATAAATACACCGACTTGAACGAAGAGGTACGCAACTCAGATCGTCTCAGGCGAAATTGATTTTTAAAATTTTTTTGTGTAGTGTATTTGATTTACCTAACATGTTATTTGTATTGGTTTCACCAGTACATGGAGGTAAGTGTGTTCAATATTTGGTGCTAGATTGGCTTTGGGTCTCTTGTTATAATGGACGCCAAGTCTAAATTGCATACAGGGTTCTACTCCCGAAGACTTTTTGCCAGTTAAGAACTCCGGTACTGTTGAATCTACTGGCGTATATAATTACGTGTTGTCCAACAGGCAATTCGCTTTAGTTTTTTTAAACTACACCTGGATTTGTGTTGAGAAATTATTTCACCGTTGTTGTTAATACAGTTAATGGGGTTCATATTATACATGCGTCACCTGTTACTGGCGTTCGTGTGTGCATTTATTTTTCAGATGAGGACATAGTTGACCAATTTATAAGTGGTGCTTGTGTTGCTATTGCAGATATTGTGGATCCTGTTTATATTTATATCCTACCACCAATGCTCTTAAATGTCTTACGGGATATTCTAAATGGACTTACATTATTTTCATCCTTACTCAATACGGGTAGTGAGTATAATCAGATTCTTACCAGTCAGATATAAACAGCTTGACTTCAATATGTTAAATTCTTTCTCTGTATGGTGTATATAGTGTTTAATAAACAGGGTGTGGTGTCAAATTATTTTCAACTCTAGTGTAAAGGAAGACATTGCAGTATATACGTGTCTACAAACCATGTACAGTGCCTGCGTTGCGGCTCACATTTCTTTTATTTCTTATAAGTGCTAACATCCTCTGCCCCTACAACGAGATTTTCTTCAACTAGTTATAGTCGTGTTTCAACACTGGTCCAGCTTGTTGATGAATCATCTTCACAAGAACGTATGCGGATTACTGGGTCTCTTGCAGGGATTTCAACAGTAGTATCTGGTAAATGCAATTCAGAGGGTTACGTTTTGCGTGCGGAATTTTGATGTTCCTAAGATATTATCGATTTCTACCCTTTAGTGCCTGTTTTATACAAGACATGACTCTTACGTTAGTTCAGACCAGTTTCATTAGTCATTGCACCCATCTGTGAACCATACTCTTTCCGACACGACCATACATGTTAACTACACTTACACACGAATTCAATCGAACAAGAATACCTTTTTCACTACGGTCCCTTGACTATATATCGTAAACTACTGTGTTGCCTTTGTCTTTATCCTTCTTCGATAAAAATTTCGTTCCACTCATTCTTCCATTCCCTGTGAGACACAACATATATTACATTCCCTACCTAATTACAAAATCACGCCTGAACCTTTGGGTACATAGCAGCGATGTTCCATCACCCTATGTTTGTTTCGTTAAGATCCACATACTACCTTCTACATTTCGTTTGAGTACGCTAGAGCCACTAGCAAACCAGTAAGGTAATATGTTCCTCTTTTGTTGGATCAGCTCGTAGATTTACCGCTGACACAAACCTGTTTTGGGTGTATTACTCTTTAGGTCACTTGATATCATAACCACGGTGGCTTTATTGATGTGTCGTTACGATACGTAGTGCAGGGTGAAATCGGACTATGGGAACATTGGCGTTTTTAGTTACATTTCATCATATTCAACTGTGAAATAAAAATGTATCTTGTACGGCTTAATGTAGAATGTACGGGAGATCCATTTCTATCCTTAGTGTTGTTATAACCGATACAGTGTTACCAACGTAGTATTTTGTTTTCAAATAGCACTAAATCAGGTTATTACATATTTTGAAAGAGCACATTAAACAAAGGAAATATGTACGTACGATATTCAATATTCCATAATATTTTAGAAAAGAAAATGAAATATTTCCCCCTCAGTCCATGGTCCATAGAATGCAAAATCTATACGCAATCTGATTTAACATGCTATAAGCTGTATTCTCTTATGGAAGGGGAGCTTGGGTACTCCTCTGTGGACTTCCCACCCAGAAATAAATGAAATTGGTACTTTCAGAAGCTTCAAACTTCCATGATTCACATTATAAATGTTATCACAAGAAAAAGGTGTTCCGAAGGGTCAGTATCTAATATGGCTGCCAGCCGCAACATACATTATAGATTTACAATAGTTCTGAAGGACTGAAGAAATGTTGCTAGGATATAATATTATTTCTAAGAATTTTCAAAATAAAAAGACGGAAGCTACTCTAATAATAACGATATGCATGATACAATAATGAGGTTGAATGAAATAAAATATACGTCATCGATTAGTTCATACGATCATCAGTGGCAACATAGTGTTTATTAACGCATCCGTATGAACGCCAGTGAATAAGGAAAATATAGGGTTTGTCCTGTCTCTCTGTCCGACCCTCCTGGATCTCAGCAACTACAAGTCACACAGAAATGAACCATACACCGTTGGATTCGTCATGGTTTGAAAGGAAGGGAAAATTTTCAGTTTGACTCTAAAAGTGACAGGTCCTTTTGAATCGCTTAGTATTCTTCATTTGTGCTTCCCCTAGATTTCAGTAACTACAAGTCCGACATAGGTGAGCCATACACCGCTGGATTCGTAGTTGTCTCAAAGCATGAAATCACCTATCAAATAAACTCTAAAACTGACAGATCTTTTTCAATCGCTTAGTATTCCAAATTTGTGTTTCTTCGTCCCCCCTCAGTAACTACAGATCACACAGATATCAACCATAAACCGTTGGATTCGTTATGGTTTCAAACGGTGGGGGAAACTTATCCATTTGACTCTAAAAATGGTAGGTCCTTTTAAATCGCTTAGTATTCTCTATCTCGATGTTGAGTTTATATCCTAAACCGCTGGAGCTAGAAACACCAAATACGGTATGAAGGTACATCATAACTAGTATGTTAAGAAACTATTACAAAATGTTGAAAGAGTCGCCATCTTGGACCCAAAATGGCCTCCAAACTTATTGTTGTATAGAGGACATAGCCTAAACTGCTGGAGCTAGAGAAACAAAATTTGGTACGAAGTACATCATCACTAGTAGGTTACGAAAATATTACAAATTGTCCCTAAAGACGCCATCATGAATCCAAAATGGTGGACACTAAAAATCAATTTTACACACCGTTTGAGCTAGAGGTACGAAATTTGGCATAAATGTGCATTATCACAAGTAGTTGAGGAAAGTATTAGAACATTTTGAAAAACTCGCCATCTTGGATTCAAAATGGCCACCCAAAACTATTTCGACACCGTTCGAGCTAGATAAATGAAATTTTGTATGAAAGTGTAACATTACAAGTAGCTCACGGCAATATAAGAAGACGTTAAAAGGTGGCCATCTTTAATCTAAAATGGCAGCCGAAACCCATTTTCTACGCCACTGAAGGTAATACACCTTCATACCTTCATAAGCGAAGTTTGGTATGAAGGTGTATTACCAAGAGTAGTTTACAATAAATGAGGCAAACCTCCCCTGTGGGGCCGCAGTTCCCTGGGAGTATGGGGTAGATCTGTACCATGAGGCGGAGTCCCCGGAGGGTCTAGTTACGGTCACTACATGAGCTAGTCAAGTGAAATTTGGCGTAAAGGTAAATTATGAAGATTAGGTTAGGAGAGATACATTAAATGATCAAAACGTCGCCATGTTGAATTCAATATTGCTGACTAAGATTCATACAGAAGGCATATTTCGCCCAAAACAAAGTATTTCGACTCAGAACGACGTACATAATTGGTTTTAATGTATTTTCTATCTGCATGATTGTACTAATGTACATCAGCGATTCCATGTATTCGAGCTATTTTCGACCGCCATCTTGAAAAATGAAATTTTCCCTATATCTTCGGTATTTTTGATAATATCTCGACCAACCCTGCACATTATGACTCAGAACAATTTAAATATATTTAAATTGCTTTTAAATGTATTTAAATGTTTTTCATGTATTTTCGGTACCACCGTCCGCCAACTTTAAAAAAATGGGCCGTTTCCTATATCTTTGGCGTTTATGGGAATATTTCAACCAAACCAACATATTTCCACTCCGATCCATGTACGTGAATATTTTTCATTCATTTTGGTTCAACCGACCACCATCTTCAAAAAATATACTTTTTTCTATATCTTTGACGTTTATGGGCATATTTCAACCAAACGAACACATTTCGACTCAAAGCGATGTATCTGAACGTTTTTCATTTATTTTCGGTACCTTCGGCCACCATATTGAAAAAATTGACTTTTCGCTATGTCGTCGGCGTTTATCGGAATATGTAAACCGAACCAATATAATTCGACTCAAAGCGATGTACCTCAATGCGGTTTTCGGTACTTTCGGTACCGTTGGATTCGTCATGATCAGAAACGATGAGGAAACTATGGATGCGACAGAGCTTAAGCCATCCACCATTGGATTCATAATGGTCTGAAACCGTGGAATAACCTACAACTTTGACCCTAAAATTGGTAGGTCCTTTCTATTAATAGTCACTTGGTATTCTCCATTTGTGCCCCTACTACGAGATTTCAGTAGCCACAAGTTAGACAGAGATAAGCCATACACCGTTGGAATTGTCATGGACACCGGTCGGAAAATCTATGATATTGAAACTGGCAGGCACTGGCATTCGCTTAGTAACCTCCATTTGTCCCTATGATTTTAACTCTTTCTTTTGGATACGTTATAAGATAATTTTAATTTGTACGGGGGCGCTTTGGTTTTGTGTACAGTAAAACCATTACTTAGTTTGTTTTAGATCAAATTATCAAAACACGCATAATAATTCTCGCATTTCCCGAATTTAAATGAACTCTATGAAACTATCAATGCCAATTGAGGGTGTATCTGAAACAATTACCTTTAACTGAAGATAGTATGGCCATTACGAAAAAGTATTGTACCTTAAAAGTTAACATATAGTGTTTTATTTGAAATACACAATTCGAAATCGTCTTGTTTTCTTTAGCTTATCATTAAAATAGTAATTTATCAGATCTACTGTGTTTACCTTATATTTGCTTTATTCTATTTGATAAATACCTTCATAACGCATTAGCTTAGGAATTTTGTTTCTCCTTTATGAGTCCGCCATTTTGTCTTAACTTTTAACTTTATTTCTATATGGGCCAGTCTAGTAACTTTGGACTTCGGCCCATCACGATTCGCCCCTTAGCTATTAAAATCCGCATCCATGCCCATGCCGGGACTCGAATCCGGGACTTCGAGTCATTGGTCTACCGCCTCAGGTCGCACGGCCACCCGGCCGACTCCGCCATTTTTGTCTTTTCTGCAATGTGAGAAATGGCCAATTCGAATTTGAATTTAGTTTTAAGGCCTTTAGGCAACTTTGGCTCAGGCGGGATGGAAGATGATGGGATACATTGGCGGAATGAAGAAAGTGGGAGGAAGCGGAAAAAAACTAGAAGACCCACGCACAAGGTGTTGTTCCACCACAAAGCCCACATGACATCAGCAGAGATAGATCCTACGACCCCTAGCACCAGAGATGAGAGCTGTACGAATTGAGCCACCGCGGCCCCGAGAAATGGCCAAGAATACTTAGGAGGATGAAGTCATAATCCAGAGACTCTCTTATAGAAATGTTGTGGCGGCTTTTTTTTCTGCCTAAGCGTTTTGGAAACGAGAGAGGGGATACGTGAATGATCGAAGAACATCGTGTTATTATCAGTTATCTCAACTTGAATGAAATAATAAGAGTACTCGATATTTAGCTACAGACTTCGGGCGTGTTTTATTTAGTACTTTCTTACCAAAAACAACTTAGAATTGGTTGCTCATGCTTTGCACTCACCTGATGTTACATCTAGCGAATTTGGTCCTTTTCCAACACTGAAAAAACCTATTCATCGTACCACATTTTCAAGTCGTCCTGCCTTAATATAAGCCATATTCCAGTGCATATAATAAACCGTAAACAATGATTTGCAGCGGCTGTGCAATCGTGGCGTCAGCGTCGTGAGAAATGTATACGTCTACAAGGTGACTCGTTGAGAAGTGACGTAAGTTTCAGCTTTATAGGATGAATGCTTTTCCCAAAATAAATTAAATGGACTTGAAATTGAATGGACGGTGTAAACTCTGCGTTTGTTTACACATAGGATAGTCAACAGGTCTTTCCAAGCAAGCTGAGCGAAAATATACTATGTTTAGGTATAGAAGATAAAAAAATATGTGTCCCTATAGTGATGATGATAGTATAATAGTGTATTATTTATACAATTATCTAAAAACAGCTATTTTATTTAGAAAATATTAACCTCAAAATCACAGTGCTGTGATTCTAATTATACACATTACTATTGCAACATGTCCTCAAATTACATTTTAAACACACATCTCACTATTTCACTGGTACCAAAAGTCATTTCCAAATTGAATATTTTACGGAGCCAACAGATCATACTTTATGGTTCTTTTTGTGGGAAGGGCCTCCATTTTTCGTTTCTTCTTTATCTTCAATTCTTTCCATACACGTATAAACATCTACGTTAATTAAGGCTCAAGTCATCTTTCTTTAACTAATATTTAGTTTTGCTTATTGCTTTTATCACAAACTTAATGTCCCTGGCGTTTGTAGAGCATTCTGCAGGTCTTTGGTTCGACATCAACTTACGACCATCCTGGCTGACAAGGATTTCTCTGATATGATTAATGAGCGATTGTTAATAGTAACAGGGCCAAGAAATACCCATCACGTAGTTAATATATGCTCCTGACAAGTAATTAGGAGATTATGGACAATCAAATTCAAAAATTACATAAGCGTAATGGTGCTAAAATGGTACAACATTCAGTGCGAGATGACAGATTATTTCTTTGGCCAAGAGTGCAAACAGATGACAGTTTCTATGCTGACAAAGTGGTTGAAACAGAAATTATAGCGACATTATATATAAGAAATGAACTATGGAGGCACTCCAAGATATATGTGCAAGTGGAACTATTTCTAAAACAAAACTCGAATGATGTTCCATCAGACAACGTCGTTGATCTTTTACTACAAGACTTTTACACACAGCATAATGATACACGTTATCGAATATGGGTGAAGACGGTTACCTTTATGGATCAATGTTACAATTCCTCAGCAGCGGAGAGATTAAGAATGTGGGAGAAGTATGAAACGGTACTCGTAAATAATGCGGCGTATCTTTGTAACGTTTTTGTGAAACAACAGTTATTTACGAAACAAAGGTCTGTGATGTGTCCTTAATATGTATTTGCACTTGGTTTGAGTATATTGCAACAAATGGCGTCGGTATTCAGAAATTTCTGGAGAGAAATGCACTACAAAAATAGTGGAAGAAACGTCTATGTTACATTAGTCTTCCCCCGAGTAAGCGTACTCCTAAACAGTGTGTTGCATTTATGGAACATTTTCGCAATACTCGCAAAATGTAACATAGGCGTTTGATCGCGCATGCGCTTCAATTATGCATTGAAACCAAAGACGTGGTACCGGCTTCAGAGTTTAGGAATTAAATCATACAGGAAAACTTACACATCGTGGTAGTGACCATTTGTATGTTAATATTCGTTGTAAATTTTCATTCAAAACGACACGAAATAATGGTCTCCGTTTTCTAACTTTTATTATAACTCGATATAGTTGTAGTACCCAGAAAATTAGGGTCTAGATTGCAGAGGTTAACATTAAAAGTTATGAATAAATAAGTCTTATCCACAAATATAAGTTGTTGTTTTTTAATTTAGTAGTATTATTTGAAGCTAATATGAATAGTCAGGGTGTAACAGAATACCCAAGTTAGTTCGGATACTGAAAAAAATAAAACGTTATCATTATGACAAATCCATGTTCGTTTCAGTTTCGAGATAGATGAACTTAAGCTTCTGTAAACTAGGACGCAGATTATAATTGCATAGCGCATGTGCATACAGTAACTTAATGCTAGAAACATTGGTATGTTAGAAAACGGTGTATATCTAAGTCACTGGATATCATAAAAGGGTAAAGCATACTCCCCTTCCTCCGTACGAATTAATCACTCGTCTCTACTACTCATGTCTCATCATTAAAGACAGAAAGTCCAAAATAGTGTTTGGTCTCATGTTCAGGAAGGGAACTCTAATGGTACGTTTGTGACATATACCCCTTTCACATGTAAAGATAACTTAATTTTACGAATTAAACACACAGAGACAAATAGAAACAGAAAGCTACCAAGACACTCCTATCAGTATCTTATAAGTTATTTTGATTCATGCTTATGTGTGAGTTGTTAAAACTAGTTAAATATTTTTGGTTGCTATCATTTCATTGTATTTTTTCTTTATAACACTTAAACATTCAGGATAAAATTCTTTCTTAAAGAAGAACCGGGGCAAATTATATATGCAACAACTATTCTTGGAGTAATATGCCGTTTTTGAGGCTTCTGAAGATAAACATAATTCTCTCTATTTCTAAAAAACTTAGTCTAAACCAATAATTATAATTCAACTTGAGTTTTTTATTTGTACTACAATCATTGTTCCCCATATACACACACTATCACCACCAGAAAATTCGAATGATCACTCTGTCTTAGTTACAAAATCCACTATGTGCAAAGAGTCCACTAACATATTATCCGGAAAAGGATTACAACATTAATATTTGTTCATGATGTTGGTAATAACTCCAAGTTAAATGGAATTAGACGGCTGAAGTTACGATTTTTGGATGGAAACTTTCGTACTTTTCCAAGCATTGATAATTTTAAATAGAAAACTACCAAAGCCTGAAAGGTAACCTAATAATATGATATAGAAAGAACACTTCAAGTTATCTAACATATATGGACTTAATTGTTTATAACAAACATTCTGTACAATTAATTCAGTCATTTCATCTTGGTACCACTTAGACACCAATCTCGCATCCCGCATTCTACGTATGAGAATATTGAATGCAGAGCTGAAAGGAGATACTCTTGACAATAAGATACTGCTGGGATAATTCCCTAAGTTTTCTTTCATTTCATGAAAGTTGTCAGCGCACTACGAACACGATGTCAGTTTCTTTGCAAAATATATAAAATTTTGGCAATTCTTTCACCTTCTATAATTTTCTCAATTGTTTGGTCAGGATGTTTGTCAACTTGTGACCTTTGAAATAACATCGGTAATGTAGGATTGCTTTCGTCGTTCAGCAAGTCTCTGAAGACTCTAGCAGCAGTAGGAATGATCATCGATTCCGCTAATTGTTCAAAAGTGTCTATGTCTGGATAGTGCTGAGGAATTGTTAGAAAACTTACAATGACACCTGTAAATACAGACGCAGTGATTAGACTAAAATAAACTAACGAGAAGAAGACAATTCTCATTGAATTAGATTTTGGCTGTGATATCGACAATTGCAATAATATAGCACACATTCTGAAACACAATAAAGATAGGTCTTCCTTGTCGTCAATGATTGGTAGCATGTGCATTAAATATGTGATCGCAAGTACTACTATAAAGATACATAAGATTGCCACTAACACATTTGTATCATAGATAATCAACAAAGTTTTCCAAGAAGGAATTTGTTGGCTTTTAGGCAGTAACGTTGATATACGATGTACATCATAGTACGTGGTAAATTCTGTTATTTGACTTCTCGCATAATTCGGTATCAAGCTGGCATAACACATGTCAGCTTCCTTATTAATTAGATTACGAATTATGTCAGTCCAAGTTCCGTTCGGTAGTTTCTCACCGTATTGATTCCGTTCGTTGATTTTAACAATTTGAAAACTGTTAGTTCACGTAGTGACTCAGAGAGCTTCATATACCTTTGGAATATAGCCTTTACTTACATATCCGGTCTCACATTTAATGAAACTGAAGATTGGGGGACCTGACATCAGGATAGTACTTCCTCTTAAAAGATGGCCTTGAAGGTTCGATATTTTGCTTTTCGAGTATGCTTGTCTGAAAACTTCCTTAGCTTCAGGGATTGTGTCGAATGTTGAATTTTGAATGTAATATGATTGTGTGAACGGATTCAATGACATTACGGTTACTTTTGCACGTTGATAGCTATTATGACCTTCAACGTAATTTTCATTATTGTAGACAATGGACAGCACAGCAACCCTTAGGATCTTTTTCCTGTATCTTTTTGGTAAGATGATATTAAAACCTTCAGGTCCTGGGTCGTATGAGTGAATCTGATGAATAATAAAAAGACGTGATTTAATGTTCCAATCAAATACATCGTTAGCATGCATTAAGGGTTCAAGTTCAGTCAAGATTGTTTGAAAAATTATTATAATATCATCTTCTGTAGAAAGTTGTTTTTCATTGGATCTCTTTAACATTAGCAATGCTGGATAGACCAATAGTGCAAACAGGTAATGGAATATGCCTGAGAAATTCCTGAAGAAGTACTGATGTTATTTCTTCATTATCTCAATGTATGATAGTTACCAATCTTGTATCTGAAAATTGAGTGACAAATAACTGTTTGATAGCTCCTGCTAATTTCTTATTGCTGTCAGACAGTTGTTGATGGAAATGGAGCTTTGTGATTCGAAGTGATTCTTGTATTACGAGAAAAAGACAAACAATAAATTGATTTTTCATATTAATAGTTCACTCCTTTGAATTTATCTATTCAATAAAGGAACAGTCACAATGTATGTATACCCTCTTCTGTATCTGAAATAATAACAATACAATAGAGAAATTAATAGCAAAAGAAGAGTATAAAACAAAATAAAGAAAACTTTTGGCTGAATATAAACTTTCAAATTACTCTAGAACCATATTCGAGTCAATATTAATATCTTAATTTACATTGAAATCCAGTTTTTCCAAATATTTCAACAAAAATCGGTTCTTAACAATCTTGTGGTAACCCATGTATTTAGCTTATCTGATGTTACCTAACGTATTTTGTTTACTTTGATAATCAGAAAGAGTAAGTAAAAAGAAGAAAAGACATTCGTTGCAGAGGTGAACTTTCAAACAGATGCAGTCACAGAATAGGAAATGACTTTCTCCTCTGAAATGATGGCTAAGGTCTTTGGCGTAAGCACAGGTATGAGCAGGAACGCATGTTGGTTTCTTACTTACTCTCATTTTCGATTTGTTTTTTCAAGAATATTTGGTTTCGTCAGCTGATTAGCAAGATGGAAGCTCAACAAGTGGAGCCCATTAAATTTTCTATCTCTTCACACGAATACAGGTCTTTTTGTATGCTATTCTTCTGACCTGTGACAAATTTACTTGATAGAGATGATACAACGTATACTAAATAGATGAATGAGCATTAATGGATGAAATGTGAGTAACTCTTTAGTAACTATATGAATAACTATACAACCATTTGCACGATAAAGTAATGTAAACAACATTTAGGAAACGCATTTACTAAAAATCCTACAAAGTTTCTTCAAACTCGAGCGATGGCAAGACACACTATTTGACCAAGTTTGTTACTTTGTGTTAGCGAACCTTGAAGACAATTTACTCATTCGAAAGCTCGTGTTTTCTTTTATTACCGGGTTATCTCATAAGTAATGTTGTTTGCGCAATGACTGCTGCAATGACGCCATCTGACGAGCGAATAGTGAAGTACACGTCACGTGTCATAGCAGAGTCATATAGGGCATTAGATTGTGCATCAGTGTGTAGAAGGAGAACAGTCTACTCCATGTTTTGGAAGTGTGGCTTGGGTTTAATCATGACAGTGTCGGAGGACCACATACGGCTATCATACTGTATTAATTTCACCAGGGACATCCAGCCAGCGCAGCGGCACGAAACATCAATGCCGTACATGGTCAGGGTGCTGTGGATGTGCGAAAGTGCCAGAAGTTGTTCCAGAGTTTTCGGTCTGCGGGCACCAGCCTCACCGATAACCCACAAGAAGGGAGACCTGTGATGTTGGACAACGATGTCCTGCGAGCAGCGGTAGATATGAACTGTAAAAATACTCGCCAGCAAACTTCACGTCACCCATTTGACCGTTTTTCGTCATCTGCAGGACCTTGTGTACGTATCAAAACTCGGAAAATGGGCGCCCCATGCCATAACGCCTCAACAGAATCAGCAGCCAGTTGACGTCTGCAGTTCCTTGCTCACCCGTCAAAGACGTGAGACATTTATGAAAATGGTGATAGGGAACGAAAAGTGGGTTCTCTACCATAGCATTACGCACAAATGGCAGTGGGTACGTAAAGTGTGGGTCGCAGGAACTGTTCCAAAACAGGATTTCCATCCCTGCAAAGTGATGTGTGTTTGATGGGATATCCATGGGATAATCAATTTTGAGCTCTTATCACGTAACCAGACCATCATTACAGATGTTTACTATCAGTAACTTGAACGCGTATGGACTGCATTGTTGGAGAAACGTCCTACTCTGGTTAGTCGCAAGGGTGTGCTCATCCACGGTGATAACGCGCTCCCACACACGGGAAAAACACCTGAGCTAAGATCGAGCAATGTGGCTGGGAGAAACTCCCCAACCAGCGTGTTTACCAATTCTTGCACCAACAGATTACTGTCTTTTCTGCAGAATACAAAACCACTTTTTCGGGAAAACACTGCAAAATGAAGACGACGTGCGACGAACAGTAGTCCAGTTATTTGCCTCCAAAACCGGTGACTTCTTTCAGCGGGGGATTCAACAACCGGTTGACAGCTGGCCGAGTGTGGTAAAGTCCGATGGAGACTATTTTTCTGACTAACTGTAGTGTTACCGATAAGTTATAGTTCTTTTCCTCCCGATGAAAAAATACCACGTTACTTACGGAATAAGCTGATAGTATTACTGTCTTGTTGCAGACTACTAAAATCTTTTCATGAAATTTTATCATTAAGCTACCAGAATTACAAATAGTACCATGTGATTCATTGTGAATATCTCACAGAGCAAATCGAACAAACAAAAAGTTACGTTTCGTACAGTTTTGTATGTGTATCATTAAGATACAAAAAATAGACCAGCATCCTAATGTTCCTAGAATGTCGCGAAATGTCTCATTGAACTCCGTACAGTTATTCAATACTTGCCTCCAAACAAGCACACAAAACAAAATGGAAAAATATATACTTATCTAATTAGCTGCGTACCAGAGACCTGCGCGGGCCGAATTTTTCGGCCCAAGCCCAATCCAACCCGAATGTTCATGACCAGTCCAGCTTGTGCCCGAAAAGTTCTGGAGGTTTTTGGCCCGAGCCCGACACGGCCTGATAGGTTATAAAAATTCTTGGCCCGAGCCCGGCCCGACCAGACAAGTTTTAAAAATTCGTGGCCCAAGCCTCGTCAGATATTTTTTTTAAGTTCCTGACCCTAGCAAGAACCGGGATCGATAAATTTTTAAATCTTCCTCAAAATTTAGTATTAAACCCGGCTTACACCCAACAAACTATGGGAACATTTTCTAAACTGTGGCTCACAGCCTCACGCTTGCCTTCCAAATGGTACCATTTATATTTGTAATTGCAAAAGAAGAAATAATATAATTAAAATCTTAACATACAATTCACAAGCTACTATATAGAGATAGGACACAATGAATTCGTAATGTGTTACCTGCAACAATAGCAGGCGTTCAATCCCCAGGATGTACACCAAAGGATATTCTACAAGAATTAAGACCTCAGCTAATCTTGATAAAAATTACGAGAAGATAAGTTGATAGTTTTGATTATTTAGAACGTAGAGTAGCTTTATCTTGTTTACGTAAATATCGGTAAGTGTCCTGCAATTAATCGGCCTAAGCCCGGCCCGACATAAAGAGAATGCAGTGTCCGCTCGCCCAAGCCCGATTCGTGTAGGTCACTACGGCTTACCCTTTTATTTAACACACATAAACAATTACAGAAAGAATTGAACTTTTGAAGCATCAATTTCATTCAACATAAAATATCTTGTTTTCTAATGATCAATTTGGACACCAACCGTTGCTTCCATATACTGTTAAACATTGTACGTCAAAGGTCCTGGACAATGTATACAGAACCAGGTAAATTTGGTGGGTACAAGTTGCCACAATCGTAATAAAAATGAAATTAACTTTCCAAAAATTTTAATCAAAGAATTTCAAGAAATTTCTCAGGCTATACTGATACTCATAGAACCTCGGAATCCGAAAATTTTCTAAATATGTTGTTAATTTACTGAAAGTTTCCATGCAAACACCGGCTGAGTTTGCTAACAATTTCCAGAAAATTGGCTAACATATATGTCTTCTGTACTGATATTTAAATAAAGAAGCTATGATTTTAAGGAGAATTATGATTTAGAAACTTTCTAACATTTTAAGTGTGAAAACAATAAAATATGAAGACAACAGAGGTGCTCCAGATGGTAATGCTACTTTCCACCCTTTCCACTCTAGACTGTTTTTTTTTAGTATTTTCAATATTTCTTCTTTGAAAATAAGTAACTGTGTTTTTAACAATATATTCTTTGTGTGTCTAAACCACAAACGCCATCCATTTATTGTAACCCTTCATAAGCACTTAAAGAATTAAGGATATCGTAAAGTGAAAAGTTATCTGTCCATTAATCACCATTTTGAATCCCTTCGTACAGCTTCCATTTTGTAATAAATACATTTGGGTGTGTTGTGTACAGTGCCTCCCCAGCGCACTCATTTGCATACGAATATGCAGATTTTTCATATGCAGATTTTTTTCTCTCTTAATTATTTTATTTCTCTGTTTTTGCATATCATTGTCATTGTGAATATATTATTTTTATGGGGAATATTAATAAGGATTGTCAGATTAAGGACTTATTGGGAATATTTTATTTGTACTTTAAATTAAAACATATAATTTCCCTTGTTCTAAATCTCCATTACAACGTTCATGTTTCGAATATCGTTGTCGCTCAGCGAGAAACAGGGAGATGTTGGTCAGCACCTGAATCTAGGACAGAAATTCATCGCATTGTTGTACCTTATCAGAATCGAATTTTCTCCATCCTTTGAAAGTACTGACTACAGTCGACCAGCAGAAGTATGGAGAAGGAAATACGACGTTATTTCTATAGATGGAAACATGTCTTGTTGGCGACAGAAGTCCTGCTAGAAAGCATTGTTCTAGCAACGTTCGGGATAGATGCTAAGCTTCAGTACAAAAGGGTGTGAAAACTTCTGATTCTGACCATTTTTCACATCTTCCCCCTCCACTCTCTCTCCGCTGAACCAGCTAGTTGACGAACCTATCCTAGAGAGACGCTTCCTAAGCGCATTGATATGTAAGTAATTGTCTATGTGTAAGTGCATTTATATTTTGATGTAACAACTCAAGCTGACGTGTGTTTGGGTCACCTTTGTGCCTTATCACTACTTTTTCAGTGACTCGGGTCCCAAATTACCTATTTATCAGCCTGTTATTTATTTTCCCAATAGGAACTAATTTCCGGTCTGCCGTCTGCTGTACTATGCCGTGGGAATGGATGGAGAAGCAATATGGTATTGAAGATACAGTACCAATGTTTTGTTTTTCTTTTTTCTTTTATTTTGGATGGTGTCATTTCATTTTGAGTATATGTAATTGTTTATAGATATACATTGTGTGTGTTTACAAGTTCCTTTCATTCACACCATCTTGTTTTTTTATAATATTATTTCTTTTGTTCTTTTTTCTTCGGCCTCACTGTTTATGTTTCACGCGGTCTTGTTTTGGTTGTATACTCGCTTTTTCCCGATAGGTGGCACCACCTGACAGAGGTGGCTTTCAAAACAGAGAGTTACACACCAACCGTGTTTATTTAAGTATTTTGAAGCATAACTAATGTGATTATATGTATTTAAAGTGTTTAGATATTAATTTAATTATTGTATGTAATGTTTGATAGCATGACATGTGATATTAAACAAGATAACTTAATTTTCCAAATCCGTAAGCCATATGTGTCAACAGTGTAACCCCGACCTGTGTGTCGTAGGCCCCATGAAGCTAGGTTCTTGTAGAGCGAGTCTTGACTAAAAGGGTTGTGAAGGCACATGACAAGAGGCAAACACGAGATAGACAATTCAGTTTTTGTTTAAATGTTACGAGAGGACACATCAAGTATTATTTTTGTCTTCCGAAGTACAATGCAGTTCGGTTCTCGGTGTTACGAGTGAACGCATCAAGTATAATTTTGTCTTCCGAAAAACAAGTCGAGTTTCGGTTTTCGGATGTTAAATGTGAAGACGTCAAGTGATATTTTTTTCGTCCTGAGTGAGAACTTCAAGTCCGCTGTTAATTAGTGGAACTGAATATCTAAAGTGTCATAGTTTTATCCATTAAATGACACCCAGTGACATTATCGCCGTTACTTGCACAAAATCAGTGTCCTTAGACATGAACAGGAATATTGTGTCAAGTGATATCAAAGCAGTGCGATAGACTATTTTTCGCAACCTCACGCATTGTCGTTATAAGTTGGACTCAAGCTTACGTCCGTTAGTTTTCCATTGTTTCTACGTTGTTTGTGGACATGCAGTAGCCCATTTTAGTAAATTGTGAGCTACACTATGTCCTTATGTGTGTTAGCACTGTCTCACCAACTTATTTTCACATAACTGGACTGTGAACCGATCCGGTGCTAATTTTGAAGGACAATCCCGTCATTCACTCCGTGAAGCTAAAGTTACGCGGTGCTGCAGTGAATGTGTATGCTAATTAACTGAACATGCTCACAGTGTTACCAATTAAAAAGTGAGTTGAAAACTTTAGACAAACTGTCTTAAAAGTTCAGTTTCATCCAGTTGAGATACATATATATATATTTTTTCTTCTCTTTTTCTCAACTATCTTCGATTAGTTCATGGTTACTCTACGAACTATAGAAATGTGCCGTCCTGTAATCACATTGGATTCATCAGTAACTGACTACTCTAGACTTGTGATTACCCCTATGTGATTCCAAGTGGAACATATCGTTGAAGAAAGTGTAACCCTAAAGTGGAACTTTACTATCAACTCCTCCCCCAGATGAACACTGGAAGAGTTTATATGAAGTAAGTCACGTCACAATTTGGCCAAAGACTCTTACGAACATTTGCGTAAAAAGAGATATGACGTCATGAACAGTATATTGTGAGTGTATTAAATATGTCACGTTGAGCTCATAAGAATCATTTGTTGTGTAATATGACATAGCATGAGGCTAAATTGTCTCCTATGTATATAGTGTGCGTTTCTTTATCTAGTGTGGTGTGAGTGTATGATATCAAGTTCTCTCCTCTCTGATCAAGTTAAATAAATCATATATTCATCATGGATATATTATTTTCTTATTGGATGCCACCAATCATCTATAATCTGTGATGTGTGAGGTCATCAGATTGGTAAGTACTGTATATTCAGTGCTATGTATATGTCATTCTGATTTTCAGGCCTATGGGATCGTGCAAGCGTACAGCAGACCTCAAATTGTTCTTTCACTTGTCTGAATTAAGCTCTGGAGAATGCAGTGCTAACTCATGTTAATCCCTTTATTTTTTTAACACCCTGAGATTACCATATCAGCTGGTGATATGTGTATTATTGTTAGAGATCTCACGCAACTCCTGTGTTGAATCACTCTCATATTTCGTCTCTTGTAACTTGACCCAGTAAAGTAAATAAACAGGAGGCATTTGTGTTGTTATCCCTCCAACACTCCCCTTTTGGAATTTATCTTCGTTTAATGAGACAGCGTGAGACATTTTTTTAAAATTTTGTATTTCATTACTAAAACTGCCCCCACAAGTCAAGAGTTTTCCACAAACCAGGCTTCTCATCTTAAGGGCACTCCACAGTTGTATAGACTAATGTATTTAAATGCCATTGATTCGTTTCCTCTTGCTTTATTTTTCAAAGGTTTCCATTACAATTTAGGATAAATGGAGAAGATCAGGAGTTACATTCTTGAACCGATAATTTCCTTCATGTGACTTTTGACAAATATCAATATTTGTACATAATATTTGTAGTTCATATGAAAATAACATTATCTGTAAAGGAGCCGAACATATACATTAAGCTGAAAATTATCATACCCGTTCGTTTGAAATATGAAACCTTCGTTGGCACAATCTCCAAGAATATTCTTACGGGCCACCGTATTTGAACAAGAAAATTACATAAGGCGTGTCATAATTCTTACGGTTTCGACGGTATAATTAGATTCAACAAAGTCAAAATCAGCCCGAATTGAAAATACAAAATTCGTCAAGTTTATATCAATGTTATTACATGTAATGTTTATGTCACAGTATGTATAAAAAAAACTCATTACTGTTTGCACGTCTAATAGATCCAAATACTAAACCAATATTTAGAACTACGCAAGCGTAGTTTAACAGCTTTAGCCAAATTTCACATAATAGATGTGTAACAGTTTCGCCAACTAACTAGCAACTTTGCTTCATCAGACACACTCTATTTGACTGAGTGTGTCTGATGAAGCCAAGTTGTTAGTTAGTTGGTGAAACTGTTACACTTTTTTTTTTAAATAAAACGGATTTGTTTTGCTCAACTTTTAATTTATTTTATCTTAAATAATAGACGATATTGCTCTGCAGGCCTTAGCAATGTTAATATTTTAATTTTCTTGCACGTTAGGTTCTGACGAACCATAATCAATTGTATGTATTTATGGTTTCGTGATATTTTTGGCTTACTCCAATCTCAAAATTGAGTTTCACGTGGAAACAGGAATTTAAGATTAGAATTGTGACACTGATATTTCTATCGTTACTTTAAGCAGGATAACTTAGTAGCTGTAGTATTAATAGCAATAGTAGTAAGTGGTAATCATAGCAGTAGTATTATGGGTAGTTTCAGAAGTACCGAAAGCATAATAAAAATATAGTCACGTTTCTCCCACAGCAACGCTTGGCATTTCAGCAACTATTTTTATGATTGAAGACCACAAGAAAGGAATCGAGATAATAGTGCCATCGTTCAGCTCTCTGAAAAGCTTCTCTAACAAACCATCATGCGTTCATAGTTCATCTGCTACAAGAAAATCTTCAGTTGATGTGCCGATATGCGCGATGGTAATGCTTAACTTCTAAAACACACTCCTGTAAAATGAATAAAATTGAAACAGCGCGTTCTTTTTCTGTAATATTCAGTCCTAATGTTAATTACACAGGCTCCGTTCTAGCAGTTAGTAAGATAGAAACCTGAGAGTGCATCTTCGAGTCTTTCTGCGGACCATTGCAAATCTGATCTTCCAGATATTTCTTTAGATTCACCGGAACAATAACGGGATAATACCTTGAAAAAAGTGAGTAATGATTAAGAATTTATCTCGATGTTCAGAAGGTTTTTGCATCTAGTACAACATACATAAAAATTATGACGGACTTAATCATAGGGTATCCAGTTAATTGTAGAGTAAAACTTAAAAATGGAATGTTGGAACTTAGATCGAAACCTGGGAGTCTTGTAGGTTCGAGACTTGTAACCAAACATCAAAACGGTTTCGTAGATTTTTTTTCTGAGTTTTTCGAGCTGGGATGATAGCCACAAAATCAGTTTCTAACCACTAACATTCTTATACCATTCGCCGTGAAAATACTAGCTCTGGATGCGATCATCGAGAATTATTACATTCCTAGACGATAAATGTATCTGGATCTAATGAGATGTACGTACATTTAATTAGTTTTATGAGGTTAAGAAAGAACAATAAAGAGCTTAAATATATATAATAGAATAAATAAATAACCACTGGCGTGACAGGCCGATAGACCCTGAGCCTGCCCCAACGCCATCTGTTCGTGTTTTGCTGAAACTGCGTCCACCTGGGTGAGGGCGGTGTGGTCTGCACTGCGGGCACCTAACCACAAACAGGCGTAGCAAGAGCTTTCTAGACCGAGTGTGGCCGTCACGTCTTTATTCTCGTGACTCCCCAGTTCGCCTCACGACGCTGGGTGAACTCCGAAAAGTGGGACTCAGCCAGGACTTGAACCCGGGACCACGCGTAATGAGTCAAACGCCCTAACCACTAGAGTATGGAGACCTAAATATATGTATTAAAAGGCCAAAATGAACACTTACAGAAGAACAGTAAAGTACACGTTGGCGACATTCAACGAGCACTCCTGTTCTTAGAGAGACCCAGAAATTCCATCAAGCAAACATGCACAAGAAATACAGCGCCATTTTTTATGGTACATGGTACATATGGTACATTTTTATGGTCATTTGTAGAAATTTGTCTTCAATAAAATGAGAACAGAAATAAACTAGATGAAAATTTCGAAGGGATAGAAATACATCATTCCTTTTTGTGGATTTTTAATTTTGGTACAAAATTTCATAAATGGGTTTTCTGTTATAAGCAATCAAGGGTATCCTCTTGAGATTTATGCATTAAAACGTAAAACAATAATGTGTGCGGTAGAGTACCTGAATTATAATTTATATAAGTTCATACCTCTTATAATTATGTGACAGCAGAAACTTGTTAAGACACCATATGTGCTTCATAATACGTTTTCCTATACTTACATGTCGTTGTCAAGGAAAAGAATATGATGTTTTGCAATGATTCAGGCACGAAAACAACTTTCTTCATTATTTCTGTTTGTAATTGAACCTATAGTTATTTCCACTACAATTACAATAATATGAGGGAATGAAGAACCACTAAGATGAATCTTATGTAACCACTTATCTTCACGTAGACTAGATTTGTGAATGTTGTATTTTGTAACAATGCATTCGGGCGATTGTTCTGTCAAGACGAATGAGAAATACCATGTAAAGTAGGGAGGAAGCGGTTCAATTTGATTGTTGTTTCCTTGTGAAATGAATATGGTATCTGACTCAGTCTCACTGTCCACGTATTGTTCATATATTTTAAATATTGACACAAATCTATTCATTCCTCTAGACGTTTCTAAAACTGAAAGAATGTATAATGTATATCCATTGGTGTGGTAAACAAATCCACACCCTTGGGTCAGCAAAAACCTTACGCTGTCTTACATAATCAAGATGATAATATAAGTAAATTACATCTTAAATTTAACTACGAGTTAAGTGAGAATTAGAATAAAGCGAGTTCAAATTCACAACATGTTTTAAACAAACTTTTTATAATATTAAATAAGCTGAAAGAAGAAAAGTACTTGGCATTCTTCAAACTAACTAGGAAGTACAAGTCTACACCACATGGTATGCTGTAAATTGATTATTATCTATGGAACAATGTATCGAATTCACTTGAACACTGAAATTATAACAATAATAATAATTAAATATATTTATTAGAGTACTATCAGCAGTACAGTACCAATATAACCCTGCAAGATAAGAATACGTATTGATTAAAGACGTAAGTAAAGAATTGGATAGAAAATAAGTAAGGAAACGATACCAATTAGAAAGCCAGGGTTGTTGTAATAATTTAAAGATTTCATAACAGTACAAAGCACATTTAAATTGAATTATCTAATACAAGTACATGTTTATTAAATAAACATTATAAAATAAATGCAGAATATTAATTATTATATTTAAAAGTACGCCGCCTTTGTCAAATGTTGTTACCAGTTTGTGCTTTCGAGTGTTGTACAAGGGTATAACAAAACTGAGTTGTTTTTTTCTCTATTAATTAAGGGTTTTGAGTTGTATTATCAAAAATCTTGGTTGGCTAGGATTTTTCTTATCTATTATTTTTCTTCGTTGCTTCAAAGTTTCAAGTTTAAAGGTATCACATCTATAACTGTAGACGTTCGAATAATATGGTAAATTAACTTTAGAATAAAGCACTCTAATTAAAAACTAGTGTACAGAATCAATAGTCAAGCACACCTCCGTAGCATATTCTAATTTTGCCCTTACAAGAGACTAAGGGCAAACAATAATAATAATAATGATAATTGTAATTGCAATTCTTTATTAACATTTTATGAGCAGCATTGCGGACAATATAACACGAGTAAGTAGTATGAGTACTATATCATAAAACATTTAGGTTCAGATTTTGAAACTTTACAGTATTTTTCCCTTGTAGAATTAAATTATTGAGATTTAATACTCACAGCATATTTAAAAATAATGAGGTATATATCTAGACTAAATGTTAGATCATAACATTTCTACAAATAATATACAGTCCTCATCATGAATTGAGGTTTGTTTCGTCAAGGTGTTATAATTTGTTACCATTCTGATTAGAATACTCTTGTGGTTAGTTTTTGCTATTATTAAGCTATACTTTCTCCTATCATCTGTCACAATATTTATCAATAATTCTATATAATATACTCAACTTGTGAGTAAATGTTTAATAAATGCAAATGCTTTGGACATGTCAATATACATGGCATCGCATTGATTTCTCTTACTCATACGCCCTTTATAAAGTTGATCGCTTGACACAAATTTGTAGAAATAGATTTACCCTGCATAAAGCAATGTTGGTTTTCATGTATTAATAGTTTTAGATTGAATTGCAGGCTCAGAGACAATGGTTTCAAATATACGGGTAAAACTATTTAAAACGGATTATCTGCCTGTAGTTGCCTGGATTAATCTTACTACCGCCTTTGTAAGTGAGAATAATCAATGCACACGTGCACGTGGTTAGCTTTTCTTGCAACTCAACACATATATCCTCATGCCCTTTACATACCCGATTTCCTTTTTGGCTAACTATTGCACCAGGGATTCCACCAGGATTTTCAGTTGGGGTATGTAAAGTCAAATTTGGGAGGGTGTAAGTGGAGTTTTGCACAGTTTCTATCTATTATTTATATATTTTTTTTAAGTTGTAGTCTGCTCTCGAGGATTTGTGGGGTGACATCTCCACAGGGAAAAATCAGGCGAAATCACTGTATTACATATCAGTACAAACCCCCGTTTGGGGTAAAAGGAAGAGTGACGCAAGA
>JAGDQP010005818.1:47625-75863 GCA_022664845.1 Lepisma saccharinum | reverse complement strand
AACAATTTCTAAGGCAGAGCTGCGAAACTTCGTAGGTAGAAGCATAATATGAATACCTAGGAAAAGGTACGGGCCGAATTTCGATTTCCTCCATCGGGCATTGTTGGAAGGGTTCCATTGTTGAAGACTTCACTGCAGATAAATGAAGATAGAACCAACAGTTTTGATCCAAGAGCGGGAAGACTTTGTAAACAGACACATGTTATGAATACCTAAGAAAAAGTTGGGGTTAGATTTCGATCTCCATTGGGCATTGTTCGGAGGGCTCCATTGTTGAAGATTGAAGACAAAATATCAAGTACCAGTCACACAGATTACTGGACTCGCTGATGAGACTGTTCTGCCTTCTTGAGAAGATGGCTGGCTGGTCAGAGGGTCAAAGTTCAAACGACGAGAACTTCCATGGGAAATAATTACTACAACCATTGCTTTCGCAGTTTCCCCCAAAAGAAATTAACACGGTTCAGTGCGATAACAAGCTTTTCTAATTTCGTTTTAGTGCTGTTCTCATTTATATAGTACTTAATTCCAACCGTAAATTCAGCGAACCGTTACAATTTATTGTTAAAGGTAAGACCGAACGTTTTATATCCTCTGAGCAAAGTTAATTAAGGGGTTTGGTTTGCAAGTACGCTGTCTGTTCTTACACACACAACTTCCTTCTCTACATAAAGTGCTTATTTGAATCTGAATTTTATTTATAGCCTTTAGGCATCTAAGGCTCAGGTCGGGATAAGGAAGGGAAAAGGATTCGGGAAGGCGTCGCGTCAGCCAGGGCCTGTGTTGAAGGGGTCATCCCGGCATTTGCCTGGTGTGAGTGAGAAAAAACCGTGGGAAAACTTTAGTCAGCATGGTCGACAGCTGAGATCGAACCCACGACCTCCCGAATCCTACACCAACGCTCTACCACTGAGCTACGACAGCTCGGTGTAAAATGCTTACGTATCTGTCTATAACGATATTAAAAACTAGACAATCAAACTCTTTACGACCCATGCTGTTGGGGGATGATGAGTCGATTTCAACTACACCAAGATCAGGGTGGTACCCTCCTCTATATTTCCATGGTTACTAACTTATAAACTTATGTCGCTGAAAACTGCCAATTAAAGTGACAACTCTTGTAACGGTTGGGGCAGCTCCAGGAGCTATTCATTTGAGCCTATAATTAAAGAATCACTTGACATCAAAAGTACAAGATTTGAAATGCAGTATCTATCACAAATAAACCATGACCCTGGTAGTTAAGAGGAGAATATCGCAAATTGGATCAGTATTGGCAAGATGGTGCTGCAACCTGAAATTAATTATGAGATAAATATATTCCCTCCCTTATTATGTACTTGAGTGTGTTAAAAAAAAAAAGCGTGCAGAGTACATTCCTGAGACGGCAATAACGAAAAAAAAAGCGTGTTTCAAAAAAATTTTGAAACATGCGCTCGGACCGAGAGGTACTCAAATAGCAAATCATCGTCACAAATTACGTAATATCTCGACAAATCATGACATAAGGCACGTCAGGTTAGCAAATCAAAATCTAAGTCGTACTTATGGGTTGTATTTGATCCCAGTTAGTTAGTGATCGATGGAATGGAGCATAAAGAGGATTACCCACGTTAGGATTTCATTGATCAGTAATTTGTAATGCGCAGTGGACAAGCATATACTATGATATACATCATATTTAAGCTGGACTGTGCAATCATAATCTCTACTCAAACAGATGTATCGACTACAATTTCGAATGTGTTCTCTTAAGTCGATAAATGTTACGTTATTAGTTATCGAGACTGCGTTATTTGTGACGTTACTTCTACGCATTCTACAAAGGGCGCTTTTACTCTATCGAGCTTCCCCATCGCCTTGCTCAACAGTTTGCTCGATGAACTAGCTGTCGAGAAAGCTTGAGTATGCTTTACACTATAACACTATCGAGCCTACTGATCAGATTGCTCGGCGAGCCTGCCCTTGAGCAAGCTCTTCTGTGTAAGGCGCTATTACACTGTCGAGCTTGCTGGTCGAAGAAGCTCGGGTGAGCAACCTGATCGGTAAGCTCGACAGAGTAATAGTGTCCTAATGCCTCCTCTTTCATTACTTACGTAATTTTTCAACTGATTTTCATAACACTGCGATGGCAAATACTATGATAGGTTACTAATATATAGAATATTTTACTTTCAAATTCGTAAGTAAACAACATGAATTATAGAGAAAAACAAAGAGCAGTGATTGCGTTCCTAAAAAAAAAAAGAGGGACTTCAGGCTGCATAAATCCAGAGAAGACTCCTGGCAGCGTACGGAAGTGCCAAAATCGACATGAGAAAATGTCCGAAGGTGGATGAAGAGCTTTCAAGGTGGGGAAAGTTCAGTGGCGAAAAAAACGCAAAATGGGAGACCCACAAGTGCAGTAACAGATACGAACAGACAACAAGTGAATGACCTCATTAGGGCCGATCGTCGTGTCCAGGAGTTATGTGATGCAGTTCATTGTTGCCACAATGCTATGGAAACATTAATGAATAAGTTAAAAGAAGCGATCAGAAAGAAGATACGAATCATTCCACTTGGTAGTGTTGTGTTACGTCATGATAATGCACGCCTCCACACTTCAACCGAGACTGCACAAACTATTGCCAAAATGGGGTGGACTGTGATGTCCCAACAATCCTGATTTGGCTCATTACCTGTTTGTCCCTTTGGAAAATATATTTCGTGGGGAATATTTCGATGACGCAGAAGACGTGAAAGTGACTGTGAAGTTGTGAATGAAACGACAACCACAGGATATTTTGTTTTGAAAAGATTTCAGTAATGGATTCAAAGATGCCGGAAATGCATACAAAATAAGGGGCAATCCTATGAATAGGACTCACAAGAATTTGAAGTATTTTTCCAACAACTTTCGTATTTTTATTACTACAAATAAAACTTCTTATGAAGGAGGAGGAATTACTTTCAGGATGACCCTCGTATTTTCTATTCTATTCTATTTTTTCTTCACAATATATGAAGAAAATATGCATGAATACCAACATAAACTACGCACGTTAAAAGGTATAACAGGAAATTCCGTTTCGCCTTTATGTGGGAATTTCATTCTTGGCTGACACAAGGAAAACCTTGATACAACATCAGTGCCAATTAATAGTTCCAAGAATAGAGTTCCTAATGACTTAAAAAAAAAATCAATAACTCAACATGTTTTCAAATTGAACATAGAAATCTCAAAAACATAACCCTCTCTAGTTGTACGTTTATACAAAAAAAAAAAAAAAAAAAATCCCACGCCATGATGACTTATTTTGTAAAGGTCGTTTCAACTTGAAAAGCGCCATCATCGCCCAGGTCAGTGCCAAACGGAAACAAAAGAAAGTTTAACGACTTCCTTTGCAAAACAAACCATATCTGCGAACACATAAAATATTGGCACATCATAAGGCGTTATGTAACGAATGTCAACGTAGAACTATATTTTTAGTAACACATCTCAAGGTTTATCTTTGCCAGTATGGCTCCACACGAGTTTCTATCTCGTCCAACCATTTTTTTTTTATTTACAAGTTTTACATTTTAGCTTCTCGCATTCACGCTATGTGGAAGTGATTTATGTGAAAACAGATTCTTTTTGTATTGTGTCCTTGTTTCTTAAAACATCTTTCTTTATTTCACCTACATTTATGCGCCAGGCAGATAGTTATGATTCAAGCCAGAGCTGAAACAGGTCACTGGGACAATCCCGTCAAGTTTTGGAATGGGTCTCTAGGTCACTGCTTCAGTTGGGTCAAGCAGTGATTCCGCCAGACTTCCCTTGGCCCCCACGCCCCCTCAATTCTCAAGCACACTCCAGGTCAAAAATTTATACAAACCGTGCAAAACTCCACTTACACCCTCCCAATGTTGACTTTACACTCCCTCCCCCCTAAACTGAAAATCCTAGCGGAATCCCTGGGGTCAAACTTTGGACCGGGTCTATGCTTGAAACCCTGTTTGACCCGGAAGGCAAAGCAAAGATTTAATTCATACACTCTTGTGTCTGAACAGTGTTTCTTTCACGGGTGACCAGGACTGCAGGTTTTATCTTATTTTCGTTAAAATGGCACATTCTGCAATGACCGATTCAATTGGTGACTTCAGTTACAAATTACAACACGGTTGGTTGTTTTAAAGTAGTAATCCGTATATACTTTCTTTGGAATGAGATTTTCCAAGCGACGATTAGCTTTTGGGATAGTTTAAGGAGTCAAGAAGAATATCTGACTTGTTTTCGTTACTTTTTTTTTTCCTTTGGCTTTTATTTCTTTATTTACATAATTATAAGCTTATGGATAAGTAATAAATGAAGTGAATTATGAAAATATTAATTATTAAAATAATTTAATAAAGTTACAATTGAAGGGTACAGGAAAAGAACGGGGAATGTCCATTTTCAACAACAACAAAAAAAATGTGTTTGTATTCCTAACAAGTAATATATACTGACGTATAACTGCTACGAAAGTTTCCATCCAAAAGCGCAAATTGTCTACAAGAAGTCACCTTTTTTGGACTTGTATCCTGTACTCTTTAGTTTAGGATTTTCTTTTGAAAAAAAGAACCTAAATATGGCTTCATATTACACCTCTAAACTATATATTATACACAGGATGTCCAAGAAGTCTGTCCTCGTTCTCTGCATTTCCGCAACGAATAAAAATATGAGAAAATACCAAAACACGTATTCCATTATTTTGAGAAGGTAACATTTTTAACTAAAAAGATTCCACCTCTGGCCCCCTGAGGCTGAAATGTGGTAGATAAATAAAAAAGATCAGACAAGGGAATTGAGCAAGAAAATGTTCGAAACGTCTTGATGAAAGATACATTTTGGAGCAACTCCAGGATCAATTCGTCTCCCCTCTGGGGCGGCTTTTACGAGAAGCCACAGTAGAATTTATTAAATAAGGTGTTTAAAATCCTTGATTGAAATTATTTTTTAAAATCGTGAGTACAAGGGTAAATTTCTTGAGTAACTAAAAAGGATAATTGTTTTCAATGACCTTTTAAAACTTTAGACATAAACCTTGCACTAATGTATGCTGCTAAAAACCTAAATTAAGTAAATTTAATTTTTTGAACAAATAAGCATATACTAATACTGCTAAATTCACAAAGCCTTTCATCGAGAAAACCACCTAACGCCTACATTAAATGCGCTTGTGACCATGTAGTATGTGTTTTCCCCGCTAGATGGCAAAGCATGTTCACAAATTTGCTGCCATCTACGGAGGACTCATATTACTACTACCTAACATTCTCCGCGCTACACGAGTTCCGATGATTAGATGTTTGAAAACGAATTATATTTCCCTTGATTGTTTAGGCATTATTTTCGTGAATGAATGAATTAATTAATAAAAATGGTATAATTTCTTGAGTGTTCAAACTTCGCGAGTTTAAAAGCACATTTTCACAAAATATTAACAACTACCTATCTACTCCATGCGATTTTTTTAATGCTTAAAATTTTCGCGCGTCGTGAAATTCTAGGTATTGTCTCTACTTATGAGGAAAGACCAGGCCATTGTTAGTACACTACTGCACTGATGGCATACTACTTCTGATATGGCCTGGTATTATCACAAAAGACGTCATATTTTGGAAGATAATGACGCAAGACTTAGCAAATCACAAAGTTGTACCTAATACGTCTATTTGAGCGAAGTCTATGATTGAAAAATGTAGCTGAGAGGGGATTTCTATGCTTCACTATTGCGCAATAAGAATTCTTTCACAATGAAATTCTTATATGACGTCATTTGTGACGAAGCTTCGTTACATTTTGAATATCTTAGGTTCGAAACTACACATGTTTCGTAATTTTACTAAAGGAACTTTCTTCTAGGACAGCCCAGACAGCATAAAATGTATGACGAACGTTCCAGGAACGTCTTAAACTGGCGAATCGTATCCCGGGATATTCAGATCTGTAACGCGTCTGTTGGAAGTCCTGATGGGACGTTCGTCGGATGTCCCGAAGAGGTACCATACGGACATAAGCAAGACTGTATTCCTTTCACTGATCTAATGGAGATCTCTTGGATGTCCATGGAATATGTATAGGAGTTGCGATGTCCCATAAACGCCCCGTTGATACACAATATATGTTCCAAACATGTCGTGCAGGCCACCTTTGGGAGTCCCATTTTCAGGACCAAAGCGGACAGTTAGATGTCTCCAGGACGTCCCTAAAATATCCATGGGACATCCTTGTGCTATCTGGGAAGTAGCTCATGCTCCAACTGAGGGACTTGATACAGTGTAACCAACACTACAAAAGTTATTTAGGAAAAAGGGCAAGTTACAGATATATTATAAATACAGTATTATTGCTATCAAAACTATTGAAAGCGCTTAGGGTGACATTTGAACATATAAATTGTTGCTCTTTATATGAATTTGAATGTCAAAAAACACTCACAAGAAAATATATTTGTGGATTACAACATTTCTGTATCAAGCCCCTCAATTAAGACCATCGTTCTTTAAACACCCTGTATATGGAAATGACAAATGAATAAGATGAAACGTACCGATATCTTGTTTTAGGGATCCGTCGTCATCGAATACATCGTGCGATGACGTGTCATGGATTTCTTAACCTGTGAGTGTTGCTCATCTGAACACCCTACCACTTTTATTTTGCAATGGTTCAGTGCTCACTAAAAACAACAAACAGTTACTAAGTTCCCACAGAGTCCGTTTCCCTTTTGAAGAAAACCGGAAACCGCAATTTAAAGGATTAAAACTTATCCAACGTAAATGTCACAACACAATAGCCACCTGTTGACTTACGAGGGAAAAATTGAAAGAGGCATCAAAGCATAACATAATCAAAGAATGGATGTACAGAAATTTTAAGGGAACAAAGATTCCATTTTAAAAAATCTGATTGAAACACAGATTAAGTAAATCTGGGAGTAAACATACATGGCAGTACAACTAATGAAGAAACATTTATTGAAAAAAAAAAACTTTTTTTAAAAAAGACATACTTTTTTTAAACAATTCGTACTAAGAAATTAAAAAAGATATGTTTTTAAAATGCTTTTCATTTTGGTCATGCATAAACAAAATTATGTTTTTCTTTTATTTTTTAGTACAAATTGTTTAAGAAAAGTATGTCTTTCTAAAAAGTGTTTTCTTATTAATTTTTAACCAAATACTAAGGTGTTCTGTAACCAGTCAAACGCCACAGCGTTGTAGGCTAGTATTTTTGTGTAATATTAAACATGTATTAAAATATGCTTTTAAAATATATAAGCATACAGAAATATATGAAAGTAACAACAGCATATTGTATTGTCACCCGACTTACGTCGCTGTGCAAAATTCCATCATTATTGTATGACGTCGGGAAATAAGTTAAATTAACGTTGCAGGATTTGAAGGTATCATGAACCATTGTGAACTAAAGAAAAGAATGTAATGATTCTGACATTATTTACCTAAAAAATGATAAAGAATTCTTTTTCTATCCCGGATTCGGATTCGGATTAGGATTCGGAGTGTCACTCCCCACTCTCGAGAGCACCCCCCAACTAATAAACAGAGTTCTCTGTGGATCAGTTGGTAGAGCGTTGACATAGCCATATAGGAAAGTCCTGGGAGCAATCCAATCCCAGCGGCTGCCGATTCTGACTTAGGTTCTTGCAAGGTTTCTCCTCAGTTACACGAGGCAAATGCCATAATGGTACCTTCAGACAAGCATCTGGACGGCTTCTTTCAACGTCCTTTCCCCTACCTTATCCTGGTCTGAGGCAAATTTGCCAAAAGGACACAAATAAATTCAAAATGAAAAATTTAATTTAATTCATATTTATGGCCTTTATGCATCTAAAGCTTAGACTGAAATGGGGAAAAGGATTCGAGAAGGTATCGATCAGGGCGTATCTTGAAGGTGCCATCCCGGCATTTACGTGGTGTGACTGAGAAAAAACCATGGAAAAAACTCAGCGAGGATGGTCCTCCGCTGGGATCGAACCCACGACCTCCCGAAAGCTACGCAAACGCAACGCGCTTTAGCACTGAGCTACGGCGCCTCGGTACGAGAATTTAATGAGTGAAGCATGTCAAGTACTGAATTTGTAACAGCGATGGAGCTTCATATATTTGTCTGAACGATAGATGTTTTGTTACTTTCATTTACCGTGAAATACCTGCAATAGAGTGTAAGTTTTTCTGAATTTTTAGCTTAAGATATTGATTGTATTTTGAAGGTGCAGTAAATCAGAATTTGTGGGAAAAGTACGAAATATGTATGAACAACTGTGAAAAGAACAAATCGTCAAATAAACGTCACGTCATTAGTTGTTAATTACAATAGGCTCTTGATGACAGATCGCTTCATATAATGTTTTTCACAAAGTTTTCGATCAAACGGGCTTCAACCGAAATTTGCATAGAATGATAATAAAAAAACAGTTGGTTCCCTCAACCAAGAAGTTATTTATTTATAACTGTTATACTTTCTATATGATAATGATGATGATGATCGGTGTCCTGCCCGATGGAGGCCTTGACCCGAAGGTGAACTGATGGTGGTTTACCATTTCCATCTGATAAAGATGGCGTCTTAAGGACAAGACCTACAATTTGACGTGGGCTCCGATCCACTTCTGTCACCACAGGGAAACAATTTCAAGGGACACCTACATGAGAAAGTACATAAAACGAGCTTTCAAACAACAGTATACGGGGCAGTCAAATGAAAACCGAACACCTGCCATAAAACACATTCTTCGCAAAAGTTGGCAACACTGTTGCGATACTACCATCTGTAGGGTAGGAGAAATGCATGGTGAAAACGCACAGGTCCACACAGTTGTTTCGTTATTGCTCTGGAGGTGAGCGTAGTGAAAAGTGTGTTCGTGCATCATTGGAAATGGAGGCAAGCAAAGAAGTGCAGCGAGGTGTGGTTCGTGTCTTGGTGGCCGAGGGTGCTGGAACACGCGAAATTCATCGTCGAATGTCTGCTGTGTATGGCCATTCTACCATGGTGTATGGCGAACACTACATGTCTCTGACAAGTGTGCACGAGTGGCAGAAGAGTTTCCGCGAAGGACGCACATCACTGCAAGGCGATTCCCGCCCGGGACAGGCCCATCGAGCCATTATGCCTGATGTGATTGCGCGGATTGATGGTCTGATCCGGGAAACCGACGAATCATAGAGGAAGAAATTCGTGTTCAGGTCGGCGGCTCCGTGTATGCCATTATCAATGTTCAGGTCGGCGGCTCCCTGCATGCCATTATCAATGTTCAGGTCGGCGGCTTCGTGCATGCCATTATCAAAGATCACCTGCAATTCTGAAAAATTTGCGCGCAGAGGGTTCTGCATCAACTGACGGAGGGACAAAAGATTGACAGAATGGCTGCATGTCTGAGTCATCTGCAGCAGTACCACGAGGAAGTGCAAGAGTGGGTGAGGTTGTGGATCCGTCAGCCACCTACCTCTTTCTATAAGTGCGTGTGCTGTTTAGCATAATGATAATGTAATTTTCATTGGTCTCTTTCTCTTCCTCTCTTTGTTGCTGTATTGTTATCGTATCTTTGCTGCGTCTTTCTCTTCTTCTTCTCTCTATCTATTTATCTTTATTTTTCTCTTACTTTACACACACTCTCTCCTTTTGTGCGTCTTCCAGAGACAATTTTGGGTCACTTTCGATGACCCGGTGATAAGCCTGACCCAAACATAAGTGGCATGTCAGAAGAGATACAATTTAAGACACGGGTAGCAATTGACACCCTTTTATTGGCTATTTCAAAAGAGGAGATTTTTTTTTTTTTGTTTGGGGCAAAAAATTGTTTTTTTCCCTTATTTTATTTCACAATATTCCATTACACTTTTTTTTTTTTTTTTTTTTTTTACGTTTGCAATGTGGAATATGTAAGTTTTACTATGCCTATAGGAACATGCTAATTTTACTTTTGAACTTTGTAACTTTTCATTTTGATACAGATTGCATATGTAATCTTGGCTCTTTCTGACAGAAATTAAGCAGAAAAATCATCATTCATTCATTTTCTTTTTATGTTCAATTTGCATTAGTAATCTGAAATAGAAGGTATGGCCTACAGTATCTACTGTTTTTCTTTTTTTACAATCAGTGATTCCACTAGACCCCGGCCCCTGTAGGGGATGTCAGAACAAATCCTCGAGTACCCCCAACTTTAACATATTGCGGACAAAAGCTGATAGAAACTGTGCAAAACTCTACGTCCACCCTCCCAATTTTGACTTTACGCTCCCAATCTGAAAATCCTGGCAGAATCCTTGATTACAAAGTATTCCGAACAAGTATGTTTAATAAACCCCACCGAATTTGCAGACTAACCCCACGCAAACAAACAATGTGTGTTACACATTTGACATTATCCTAGATGTGTCTCAAAACTCTGGAGTTTCACTGGAAATCATAAGTATTTAATCTGACCACCAAGTTTGTTTCTCATTTTGAAAGTTATTTAATGAATTTTTGAAGCACCCTTTATATATTCGAATAACCCTGCAAAAATATAAAATCACTTCTCTCTTGCTGTTAGATTTGATTTGTGGGAATTGAACTTTATACTGTGGGAACTGAACTTAATATTTTTTACTACGTTTAAATTCCATATTTTTTATCTGTATTTCTTCTTTTTCTATCTCCTCTTCTCTCTTTCTCTTTCTCTTTCTCACTCTCTCTCTCTCTCTACCTCTCTCTCATTTCCCTGCCTCTGTCTAACAGACATCCATCGGTTTCAATGTTTCATTGTATGTTTAAATTTCTCCCTCCATCAACTTATGTATATTGATTCGTCTCGCTTTTATTCTTTCATTTTATCGATACTAATACATGTCTATTTTTTTTTAAAAAAAAAAAAACGTGTTCATGATATTTGCTGATTTTAGTATGGGCGAGACGAAGGAAGGAGAAAGAGGGGGTCTGTTTACTAGAAACGATTATAAGATAAGAAGGTGCCATTTGGGTTGCCTAGCTGCGCGGCGTTCGCTGTCGCAATATTTTTTATGCGAAGTGTACCATCCCGGTATATGCCTGGCGTGACTTAGGAAAACACTGGGAAAACCTAAGTCAGGACAGTAACCCCTGGTACCGAACCGAGGTCCTCCCGAATACGAAACCAACGTTCTACCAAGTAAGGTACAGTGCTCGGAATAAAGCATACTCGTTTCGATGTTTATCACATGCACGCACACACAATATCATAGCCATGCCCATATAAAATAACGTAAATAACAACATAATATCAGAAATTATCAAACATAAATATCGTGCATCGTGCCCTATTTTTAAGAACTGATAGAAACAGACCTTTTCTCTTGTCTTTCATGCATAACGTTAGTGTTCTATGATATTCATTAAGAAAGAAATAAGAAATAAACCATGGGTTTTAAAGTTCATTTTTGTTTCTTCATGTTCGGTAAGGATCTTTTCTATTGGACAATTTGAATTAAACTTTTCAGTACACTTCAACTAGTGGCCCACCTAAAATAAAAATGGTGTTAGATTTCCTATTTTATTGTTTGAAATGGTACTCTCTTAAGTTTTTCATTATTTGCTACATACTACAAGAAATCATAAATACATTTTTCAGAACCCAGGACATGTGATAATGTTTTCTGTTAAAGAAAAGAAAATTCCAACGCTTGCTCGCTCACTCACTCTCTCAGAATCACACACCGCCGACTCAACGTTAGTTGGGTGGCCTATCTTGTAGGCTTAGAGAAAAATCGTGTATAACAAAGTCATGTGAACATTATTATGGCCATGATAGAACATTTCAATGTATTCTCACTCTAGTGGAAAATAAAGAAGTGATGCTACCACTTTGCATTTATGACCTGGCAACACAAACTAACTGTGCCATGGCATAGCAAGTGCGGCAAAAAGAGCTTATTAGTATTTCGTTTTACTTTTTATAGTTGTTATTTATGAAATGTCATTCGTATTCATTGTTATCATGGACGTAAGAATATAATAGGACTAGTAACAAGCAATTCACTCAATGTTATAAAAATGGGACGGCTGAGAGTGCAGTTTGTCATTCAAACATGGCGGATCGCGCATACTTCCTGGAAAGGACGCAGACGATATTGTGAATGTGCAAATAAATTTTAATTCTCTAAATTTGTCCTTAACTACTACTTATTATAAAATAAGTGTTATTGCAATACACTTCCTTCTCAAGAGCAGTGATCATTCAAATCTTGAAACCTGATATTATTTCACTATTATTATTGAAGAAAAACTTAAATATTGCTTATCCTCACACGTACCTCTTGGTCGACTTCATCAGACGCAACCTTCACATACCTTAAATTATTTCACATAAATTAAAAATTTGTAATTAAAAGTGGCTCAATTAACATTACTTCTTACGGCCAATTGCAATGTTCTTCTGGTCAATTCAACATGGCGGCAAGGCGCACTTCCGGCCCATAAATTTTGGCTTGTTACTAGTCCTATTATATTCTTACGTCCATGATTGTTATGATCGCAAACTAGAAGATTCATAGGAATAGAATATAATAGTATTTTCAAGGAAAGATGTTTCATTCTGTCTCATAAATGATCTTGAAAATCGATGTAGGCCTACATTAAAAGGTACAAAGATGCACAAGGGTCAGTTGATGGAAGATAGTATTAATGTAAACAAAGTGAGGCACATATACGTTTTCTGACGCATTTAAGATGGATTTACTTCATGCAGTACAGGGATTCCGCCAGGATTTTCAGTTTGAGCCCCAGAAGCACACATACGTGTTTTCAATGTTGATTAATCGTTATCGGTTGAAAAAAAGCGTTTATTTTTAAATCATATTTCAACAAAAACGTCATTTCGTTGATAAGACGTTAATACAACGTGTCTTCAATACGTTATTTTCAACTATGGTATAATAGATTTTGTTTAATGCATTTCTTACTAATGTTATGTCAAAAATATAATTAAAAACTAATTCAATGACACAGATTGAATTTAAACCATATTTCAACGAAGTTAGAAATTCGTTGCTACGACGTTAATGTGGCGTACTTTCAATTATCATTCATACTATGTCCTAGATTTCGTTTCTCACATGTATTTCGAATTTAATTGCTTAAACATTATAATTAAAAGTAAATACAATGAAAATAACTTAATTTTTCATGTTTTCATTTGCATGTTGAAAACAGGTTGAATTTTAAACTACATTTCAACGAACATTTAATTTCAATGATACCGTAGAAGAGTAGTGGCCTCTCCAGGTGGATTCTTGGATAAGTGGTTAACGCGTCGAGCTACCAGCAACGAGTGCAGAACGTTCCTGTGTTGGATTATTTACTGTTGGATTATTTACTGTTGAAAAATTAACATCGTATATCGTGATAAAAACAACGGATAAAATGAAATTAAATGTGGGTATACCAACAGAAAGCATTCATGCTCTGTTTTGGCCAACTAAACCCGTTTCTTCATCGTTTCTTCTCAACCATTATTCAACGTCGAATAAACCGTTGAACAGACGGATATTTCGGTACAGTTACAACGTTAATATTACGTTTCGGTACTAACGTTTAATCCACGTATTTTCAACGTTTAAATGCTACTGGGAAGGGGGTGTAAAGTCAAAATTGGGAGGGTGTAAGTAGAGTTTTGCAGAGCTTCTATCGATTTTTGACCGCAAAATGCTAAAGTTGGAGGGGGTGACACCCCCACAGAGTAGGGGGTCTGGCGGAATCACTGCATGTAATATGTACCAAACAATCACACAAAATGTCTTTGTTTTAGGAATATGCATCAATACCTTGTTCTTGGTCTTATACAAGAAAATAAATCTTATACAGTTACATTCAAAGCCGTGCATTTCAACCTTTTTTAGTCCCCTGTGGAGGGTGTCATTCTCAAATTTTTGACAACCTCCCCCAACTTAAAAATTTTTGCTGTCAAATATCGATAGAAAACGTGCAAAAGCTCCACTTACGATCATACACCCGCTCAAACTGAAAATCCCGGCGGAATCCCTGCATATGACAATTTGTACCTCTAGACTTTTAGTCTGAAGTTTGCTCCCTTACTTCTTGTGTCTGTAGAGAAAACAGCAAATAATATACCCAATAATATTAGGTTAGTCAAAGTTTTATCAATCCCTGATAACAGGCGAACGATTGTGGCTGAGTGTAGAGTTTTGGCTACGTATTCGGAAGGTTTCTTGCTCAAACCCGGATCCGACCATTCTGACTGTGGATTTTCCGCGGTTTTTTCTCTCTCACCAGGTGATAGTCTTTCAAAACAATGAACCTGCTCGGGGCCGACATCCGGAACAGGTTTTGTACAGTTTACAGACGTTTACTTCAGTCTCATCAGGCGAAAGATGTTACCAAATAATAGGGTCGTGGCAACTTCCATCCACAATGTTGTCCGTCCCTTTCATGTCTATTATTGAAGAATTCTTTCATCGAGCCGCCGTAGCTCAGTGGCAGAGCGTTGGCTTAGCATTCGGGAGATCGTGGGTTCGATCCCAGCGGCCGACCATCCTGACTGAGGTTTTTCCAGGATTTTCCTGTCCCACCAGGCAAATGCCGGGATGGTACCTTCAATATAGACCCTCTCCGACACCTTCACAAATCCTTTCCCCACCCCTACCCTGGCTTGAGCCTTAGATGCCTAAGGGTAATAAATAAAAATAATAATTGAAGAATTCTTGAAGAAAAATCCATAGTTCAAGATGATCACAAAACGAATATTGCTTTGGGTGGCTACTTTACACTTTCTTTCCCTACCTGTGAAAAAGAGGACTAATGCCTTGTTTACATTACTAACATCTTACCATGGTTAACATTAACCAAGATCATTTTAGTAATGTAGACGGTAGTTACCGTTAACGCGGGTTTCAAATGTAACCAGCGTCATCTTACGACGGTTATCTTCTTATGGTAGATATCTAAACGCAAGATGGCCGTTAAGCGCAGCTCACTTCGTGAGTTTATTTCTTTCTTTATCGAAATATATAACATCCTAGTGGTGCATATAACTTTTAAAGTATAAAAGAATGATAGCAGAACTAATCTACAGAATGTGATGCTACAATAAATGCATTTGTGTTCATTTATTATAATTTAATCCTCTCCAGTTTTAACAAGAAGATTCTTTACTCTACGGAAACTTCTTCCTGTTTCTTTACAGACAATGGTAGAACAAGCACGATAACCAAGTTAAGTTCGGTAGTCTGATGCAAGTTAGTTTTACCCGTAAAATTTACCATCGTAAGAGTTTAGTAATCTAAACACGGCATAACTGTAAGAAAAACAAACCAGGAAAAAAATGACCAGAAACTAGTTACTTCCTAAAACTAATACGCGGTTCGATATCCTTCAAAAGAAACAGGGTTAGTGCAATAAAAGAGAAAGAGATATGTTCGCAACGTCACAAAAGAAAGACTGATAACTTGGTGTTAACGAGTTACTGCCTATCTTGCACATTACATACAATAACAGTGTTGTCCGTCGTTCCGTTTTTAGTACGCTGCAATTGGGGGAAAGTGGGACAAGCAAGCAATCCGTCCTAAGAAGTACATTATGAATAGTTCACAACACAGTTACTGGTTTGTGTGAAAGTATGTTTCCTGATGTTTGAATAAATACACAGCTATTAAACAGGCAGTTTTTCTTTTAGAAGATTTGTTTTGCAAGCGAACAGGTCCATGAAAAGAAACTCTTCAGTTTTTATAGGGATGTGGCCCCCTCCACACACACACACAAAAACCGACAGACATAAATGGTCTGAAGAGAAAGGAAGATGTCGGCAGTTTCACTATTTCGTTCGAGACTTTTTTTTCTTTCGTTTTTCTGTTTATTCGAATTGATATTAACGTCTTAAATGAGTAGGTGAGCTTCTAAGGACGGGACCTACAGTTTTTGGTAGACTCCGAACTAGTAGCGTAACTAAGTGCGTGTAGGCCTCCCCGCAACAAACCAGACCCGCAAGTTACTGAACTTCGAAACTAAGCTTCGTATGTAGGTTCCTTCAACCGAAGGTCCACCGGCATTGCGGGCCGCGAAGTAAAACGGAGATAGGTACTTCGGCTAGATAATTCAACTCGGTATTGCCGTTTTAAGGGTCACCCGGGCCAAAGTTAGATAAAGTGTGGAAATAATTAAAGAGTTGAACCCTAATCAATTCCTATAGATTTTCCTTCTATGTCCAATCACCGATTCCTTTCTTAAACATGGGTGGAAATTCAAAAAAGAGAAATAAGAACAAGAAAGGAAGAATTTCAACAACTAAACTTGCTGCCAGCCATAGGGAAACCAGGAGTATGTCTTCTCAGCAACATAATAATGATGATCTCTCGCAAAATAAAAAAGATAACCAGAAACATTTTGAGAAGAATGCAGAAAACGATAACTCATCCGTGTCAAGTGAAGTGACGTCATATGATTCAGATATGCCTTCTGAATTCAATCAAGAAGATGAAGAGAAAAAGTCAATTTCTACAGAAAAACCAGGAACATCTAATGTAACTATCCATGAAAAATCAGCCATCCTATCCTACTCTCCAACATTACAATGTTTATCCTATTTTCCTGATAGAATAATAACCTTAATTAAACATAAACAATATTGAATACAAATATCTATGGAATCCTGAAACTCTGAACACCTTTTTGACAAGTAAAATGCAGTTTCGGTATACACAAATCACAACGGGAACTGAAGATAATCGGGGTATTAGAATTTATTTATCCAGAGATCAAGATTTAAACGTATTTCTTAAAACATTTGAGAACGCGGACTTTGGACAAAAAGCAGAAATAAGTTTCACCAGCTACCTAAAGACTCATTAATAATCCATAATAGAAGAAGGTCGGTCCATGTTTGCTGTATGAAGTAGGAATATCGTCGATAAATAAGTCTACTGCTTGCGATAGATCACCTAATCCTAATACTACAAATGATGATCTCACTCAATCACATAACAATGAAGAAAGCATAGATCAGTCTAATCTACACAAAAAACATGTTATTATAAAAAAAATAAAGTCAGAATAACAAATCCTTTTCATTTAAAAAAAAAAAAATGATTTTTGAAAAATCACAGGAAATTAATTATATAGCTTATCCCACTGAAAGGCTAAAGGGAGTGAGAATGTACTTTAACAGTTCAGATGATAAAAACAAATTCCTGAAATGTTTGAAAGAGAATGACTTTGGAAAAGAAGCCACTTTTATGGCTTACGATAGTGAAAGAGTTACACCACAAAACAGCAGAACTGTCACGTCGTTCACATGTGTCGTACACACTAAATCAAAAGAGCGGAATTTTCGATCGAAAAAGAGTGGTTTATAACAAAACATTATCGCGTTGGATGGAAAATGTACTCTTTCTAGATGGGATTTCGCTCTTTTCGATGTAATTTATTTTTTCACTCTTAAAAGAGCGGTTTTCTATTGAGTCGTCAAAGGTGAAAGAGCGATGTCTCATCTTTTTAGAGTGATTTGGTGCTTCAATTTCTCATCGTTTAGGAGTGAATTTTCTCATCTTTGTAGATCGGTTTGAATTCCACTCATTTCAGAGCGATTTGCAATGCATTATGGGCATGGCTACTAGTCAACATTGGTGTTCGCCATTTGTAAAAGCAAAGGTTATTGAAAGACTAAGCTATACTGTGAAATTTATAGCGTTATGTATAGTTAAAAATGAGAAAACAGAACTTTAAAACTTTTCCGTTAGCAAAATACGCCAAAAAACGTCAGGAGTAAGTACAAGAAATCTTTCAACGTTGTAATCAAGTACCTGACGAGACGAAAGAAACAATTCCGAGGACGCATTCTCGCAGTTTGACCCTTTGGTTGAGGGGTTAACGCGTTGGATAGCTGATCAAACGGTACCGAGTTCAAATCTCCTCCAGGTTTAGTTTCATTTTACTCATTTTCATTCACAAGTACAGTACTTTTCTTTTTAGTACATATGAATTAACGCTCCCTTTCGCACTTTTGTACATTTTATTGCGTCATTTTCATGTTCACAAGATGTAAATTGTATCTGAATAGATGGAAATTCATCTATACAAATACAATATCTAGGTTTCCATTGAAATAGACTACCACAGATTTTCGCTCTTTTTTCGAGCGGAAATTTCTCATCTTTGCTCCGATGAAATTTCGCTCTAAACGAGCGGTCACTTTTTCCGCTCGATTTGAGCGGAATCCGCTCTTTTGATTTTAGTGTGTAAGAAATCTGCCCATAAACGTAGATCTTAATACTCTAAAGCAACAACTTATAAAGAAAAACCTACCTATTACGGGAGTGGTTAGAATAAGAAATGATAGGGGACCACTGCCCATGGTCAGGCTTTTTACAATCCCAAGTTAGTCAGCTATCGCATTACCACTGGTTTAACTATGGGACGTATTAGATACAGAATAGAAGAATCTCGAAATTCAGCCCAACCATTTCCTTGCAACATTTGCATGCAATATCATAAAGAGAAGAAATGCTTCAAAGAGCCACACTGTTATAAATGTGGACAAGCACACATTAGTTATAAATGTTTAATAAATCCAAAAAAAGACTATTGTGCAACTTGCAGAAAGCAAGGTCACAGAACGGCGGCGGCAAATTGCCCACAAAGACCTCTTCGTTATGAAAAATAATACTAATAATAAAATCTACAGAACTGGGGACAGCTCACCCATGATTTCAAATTTCCAAGAAGAAAATCAAGAACATGACAAATTAAACAAAAAAATACTGGAATCCAAATTTCAAAAGATTTTTAGATAACCACACAAACAAAATGTTCAAATGGATGTCAACAGTTCTTTTCTTGAACTCATAACAAGGAATTACAGCTGATACAAAATGCCATACATCAAGCATCGGAGGAAGTCTTTCAATGCCATTTGAATATAATCAAATCAGTGGATGGCCACATTTATATTGGACTAGAACCATTTGTTAAACACAAAAAAAATGAACAAAGATCCCGACTGTTCAAGCAATAACTCATAAGATTAATGCACTTTCAAAAAATAAAGAAATATAAATTTTGAAGGGAACGAATATCACTAAACAATTAAATTTAATTTAATTCTAAACATACAGAAGGAACTCAACATATTCTTCCCACGGATTGCATTCGGCGGGTTGACTACCATCCAGTAAAGGGAAGAAGTGCCACAGAAGTGTAGAAGAAATCAAATAAAAATTAACCAAATTTCCTTTCCCCCCCAAAGATATCTAATTAATTTCAAAATCAACTCTTTTAATTAATTAATTAATTAATTAATTAATTATGTGTGTTCAATTTTTAATTAAATTCATTAATTAATACAAAACCTGTGCAAAATACAACTACTTAAGTAGCTCATAATTTGTCCACTTCCAGATCATACAATTTAGAACAAGAGTTAATTCATATTAAAATTATAGCTTGAATCTATTGGATTCTCTGGAGTTTGCGGTGGGATGAGCTATTTGGACTAAGTGCGGATCTGATTCAATAAACCAAACTCAATTAATTATATTTCACATAGATTACAAAAATTATCACAGGACGAAAGTGGCCTAAGTTGGCCAGAAGTCCAGCCTGGTGGCCCATGGCAAATTTACATGTAGTCAGGCCAGTTTATGACCAAAAGATCTATGTGTAAGGTGAAGCAATTGTGGTTTTCCGTGAACCTTCCTTTCCATAGAGATTAAGATAACGTCCTAAGAATGGGACCTACTCTTTTAAAAAACTTTTGTAAACTTTATTTTTATATGGGTCAGTCTAGTAACTTTGGACTTCGGCCCGTCACGATTCGCCTTTAGCTGTTAAAATTCAACACCCACATCCCTGCCGGGACTCGAACCCGGGACCTTCGAGCCGATGGCCTACCGCCGCAGACCGTTCGGCCACCCGGCCGCCCCCTACTCTTTTAAGTACAGTCCGAACTGTTTGTATTCCCATCGGAAGATACATACCCAGAACTTGGTTTCGGGAGTGGGGGGGGGGGAGTCCAGAGCCTTCGAAGAGGGCAAGGTCTGTCTGGGTGTGAAATGTATGTAAAATGGATATATTTTTTCAAAAAATTACATTAATTTAACAAAATATCTAAATTTCGGGGGATTCGTACCCCATTTTGCGCACGTCCCTGCACATCGGGCTCGAACTTCCGACCCTTTGATTACAGCGTGAAGATCTTTATCCCTGGTGACACATTGATAGCTTTAATTCAATGTAGGTCTCTTTTGATCCGTTTACCGAGACTTTGCTGTAAGTTGCCCTACGCGGTCGTTGAACTTACTAATTCATAGGCCTGCTACCGCCATTAATTATGAGGTGCTGTTGAAAGCACAAGGTGCGATGCATGGGGGAAGCACAAACATCGCATCAGCAGGTGCTAACACCAAGCAAGACTGTGAATTAGCACTTCAGTATTACAAACAGAAGATACTCAATACGTTTACGGAAACTACATACACTAGCGTTAGCTTCGAACTAAAGCAGAGCTAACAGTCTAGCGGTTCGTGCGTTCTTCCTAAATATCTCTCTCACAATTGCGAGGGAAAAAAAATGTTTTGATTTACTTGTCTTTACATAAAGATACGGAAGCCTCGCCCATCATTTCAGTTACAAGGTAAAAAATACATGGCATCATCAACACATTGTATCTAAAGAACGGTCTTTGAAGGAGCGCGTCATGTTTCCGCAAGAACTGATCATCTTAATTCATACGTAATATGTGTACAAATACCCAGGCCCAATGGCAGCGACGGATACATAGGGGGAGCGCGTGCCCCTCCCTCAAGGGAAAATACTTTATTTTTATAGCATTTTTTTCAACAATTTGTCTCTGAAAAAGTTTTGATTTGTTTTAGACAAATCTAATTCATCTAGAAGGACCGCCCCCTTGGTCTCTGATCGTTGATCGAGGGTTCGATTCCCGGCTCTAAAAAAAGATTTTTTTCCAAAGTGAGAGGGTCTGGAACGGTGCCCATCGAGCATCATGATGCAATTGGGGAGCTGCTGTGAATAAAAGACAGTGTCGATCACAGTTGAGAGCTTCGGCTCTCCTCTCCCAACACATCTGGTCAGCGTGGGAGTAGTAGACCAACTCCTCATATCCAGTAGTGGATTGAATATGCCTGTGAAATATTATTATTTCCATTTTCATATTCTATTATAAAACTTATCAATATGAGGGGAAATATGATAAAGTTATAGTTTTCAAAAATCACTTAAACGGGAAACTATCGCAAAATGTCCCTGGTTTATTCCACTTGCGCCCCCTCCATAAGAAAATCCTGGATCCGTCACTGCCCAGTAGTCTTGTAGCTAAAGCCAGTGACATCTGATTGGCACTGGGACAAATGCACATCGAGTCTTGCTGCCGGTCCTCCTGTCTTAGTTTTCCCTAGTTTTTCGTCTGCTCTCCTCACCGAATATCGGGATAGTACGCAGATTATGTCCATGGCATCAATCTTTCTTATCTCTTTCTCCCAGATCACCGACGTACATAATTACTCATTGTCAAAATAATAACTCATTTTACACTTTCTATACACATCTTTGCTGTAACACTTTCAGTTGTTGTGTTAAAACAGTTAATGTGTACCAGAAGCATGCGGATTTTCTCACAATAAACTCTGAACGCTTTTTGTGCACTAAGTTTTCCACGATTAGGTTTTAAACACTTCTTTGGACTTCAACGATAAAACTAGTCAAATTTTGTTCACAATAAACTTTGGCTCACACACACACGTAGCGGTCATAGCTCAACTGGTAGAGCGCTGACTTCGTATTCAGAAGGTCCTGGGTTCCATCCAGACTGAGTTTCTTCTAGCATTACTCTTAGGCTGCTTGCACACTTTACGACAAGCTTCCGATTTGTCTGACAGACATTTTGTCGGATTCATCCGATCCGGTTTGGAACATCTGTTTCTCGCCATGTTTACTCAGGGAACAATGGAATACTTTCGCGCGAAGAAGGCGAATGGAGAGGAAGGGAGACAGAAAGAAAAATAGAGAGACAGTGTTGCTATCTCTCTCCCATTTTTCTCTAAATTAACTCTCTCTCTCTCTCTCTCTCTCTCTCTCTCTCTCTCTCTCTCTCGCTATATGCAGTGCATTCCATAATTCCTGTTCCCTTTTACTTTTTCAAGTTTGGGAAGAATCAATGCTTTTCGCTGTAATTTTGCTAGCACGGGAGTCAGATAGATCGGGATACATCGTACGTGCAGCCCTCAATATTTAATGAGCTATCCAGTAGTTCTCTTGCACAAGCGAAAGAAATGAAGTCTTGTCACAAAAAAAGTTGAAACAAGAGGCAAGAATAAGGGGCTGGGGAGACAAGTATGGAAATCAACACTTTTATAACATTACACATCACACACAAACTGTTGATATTTCTACGTTATGGGGTACATCACGATGGATTTTTATATTACAAATATTTAAGAAAGAAAATTAACAGTAAAACAGTACGTAATGCAAAGAAACAGGAGATTTAATTATAAAACAGTGGGATAGAAACACTATAACCGAACCGACATGTCTGATTAAAGTCTGAAGGTATGCAAGCGCGCATTGCTTTTGCATTGTCACTGTAACAAGATCAGCCTTCAGACAAAACCCAGTGGAGTTTTCCGGGAGCTGTCCGGCAAAATAATAATAATAATAATAAAACCTGAAGAACACTCTGTCTGAACGTGTGCAAAGTTCCATTTTAAGCAATGCTCCACTACTCTTCCGATTTCTTTCATGAAAAAAAATCCGACATGTTTGAAGCACGTCAGAACGTGTGCAACGAGTTAGTCACATCAGGCAAATGCAGGAATGGTGCATTCAAACTAAGCCCTGGCCAACTCTTTCCGAAACCCTTTTCCACTACCCTATCCCAGTCTGAGCTTAGGAAATCCCTACATCAGGATGGCTGCGTGCGGAATCCAACCCGCTCTCCCCAAGGTGACTGAATAAGGGGAAGGGTTCTTCCCCCACCACATTCAGTTCATATCCCAATTAAGTGATCGCAACCGCGTACTGTGATTATATTGTGCACTGTACGTAGTAACTAGAAGTGACGAGGTTCAGGCTTTGTTATTAACGTCCTACGCGAACTGATACGCTTCTAAGGACGGGACCTACAAGCAATGTGCGAATTAACGGGGAGGATGCCCGGGATTTCCCCCCTCCTGGCAAATAAGCTTCCCACCCTGACAAATTTATTTTTAGTCCCTACCAGGGCTAATAGTAGTTACCGTCGCTGACTGCTGATCGTGAGGTCTCGGGTTCGATTCCCGGATCGGACAAGGGATTTTTTTCCCAAAGCGAGAGGGTCTGGAACGGTAATGCAATTGGGGAGCTGCTGTGAATAATAGACAGTGGCGATCACAGTTGAGAGCTTCGGCTCTCCTCTCCCAACACATTAGGTCAGCGTGTGTGTGTATGTGTGTGTAATGTTGCCTGTTGAAATCCGTGCATTATGTTTTATCCCTTCCTCCTGGGCAAAAAGTTTAATTCGCACACTGGATACAAGTTTTGGCAACACTGTCTCCGAAGCATTCCGTTCAATGGACCCTGGCGGAAACTGAACCCTTGACAACGCACACAGAAACCGAGCACACTAACCTCTTGGTCACTTTTAGATCAAGAGCCTCAGAATTATCACTGCTCTCACGAATTGGCCAGAGTTCGATTTCAAAAATTTCGATCATATAGAAAGGGGTGAAGACAAAAGATTGATAGAATAACCCTGTAAGCATATATCTGTGCATGCGGTGAATTTGAATTAAATATATACGCTGGCATATATATACGAGAAGCATATCGAAAATAATGCATGTTGATTATTATATATAACTAACTAACTCTATGGCTTATGAAACTCACAAGTTCATCGCCGCAGTAACAAAGTTCGCCATTAGATTCTATCCTGGGCAACATCAAGCCAGTTTTCATCACGAACATCTACTTCTCAAAGATCTCTTCTAATATTGTCCTCCCAACGATGCCTGGGTCTTCCCAACGGTCTCTTTCCATCCGGATTTCCAACCAGGATAGAATATAATCTTCGTTTTCCTTCCATCCGAGCGACATGGCCTGCCAGCCTTAGTCGCTCGCGATTTCATTATTCTTACAACATCTGGTGAATCGTACAGTCTGTCGGGAATTCTTCATTATACATTCTCCTCCATTCTCCAGTCATCCCGTCCCGTTTCGACCCGTATATCTTTCTCAAAACGTTGTCAAATACTCGTAATTTGTGTTCATCTTCTAGGGTCGTACTCCAACTTTCGCAACAGTAAAGTATTACCGGCAGAATAACCGTTGATTATTCTATCGGAATATACAGGGATTGGACAAAAAAAAATCTAAAACGTTTGAAAAAGTGTGAAAATCATACCTAGTATGGTGTGGGGCCTCCTTTTGCGTCCAAAACAGCTTGGATCCGACGTGGAATGGACGTATACAGCTCCTGAATCGTGGTGTGTGGAATGTTGTACCATTCTTCCTCCAAAACATGCTCCAGTTCCTTAAGGGATGATGATGGAGGGTAATAAGACCGAACATGCCTTTCTAACACAGACCACAATGACTCAATGATGTTCAGATCTGGTGATTGTGGGACCCAGGGGAGGTGTGATAGCTCCTGGTCATGCTCCTCAAACCATGATTGCACCGTTTTTGCAGCGTGACAGGGTGCCAAATCATCTTGGTAGATGCCATCACCATCCGGGAACAATGTGTGGGCCATGGGTACAACCTGGTCCCCCAAAATGGCCTCATACGCCTTAGCATTCATCATTCCATGCAGGATTATGATGGGACCTGCAGAAAACCACGATATCACTGCCCATACTGTAACAGAACCACCCTCATGCTTTACAGTTGGGCGCAGACAGTCTGGATCATAGGCCTGCGACGGTGTTCTCCATACGTAAACACGACCGGTTGTTGGAAACAAGGTGTAGGTCGATTCATCGGAATACATTACGTGTTTCCACTGATCAAGCGTCCACTCCTTGTGGTCCTTGCACCACTGGATACGCCGCTTCGCATTTACTGCTGTGACCAGAGGTTTGGCGATCGCGACCCTGCCATGAATTTTCATTTTATGAAGTTCCCGTCGCACTGTTTTTGATGAAACCGGGTTCTGTAAGCCGGAATTGAGTTCAGACGTAATTTTCATTGCAGTGGTCTGCTTTTTAGCTGCTACAATCCGTTTTAATGCCCTCCTGTCCCTATCGGACAGGATTGTCTTTCGACCACTGTTGTGCTTTGCAGACGTTGTTTGCCCATGCATTGTGTATGCCCTCGTGACATTGGACACAATGCCTGTCGATACCCCCACAATGGTCGCCACTGTTGTCACTGAAGCTCCAACCAGACGGGCACCAACGATCATGCCTCTTTGGAAGTCTGTCAGGTCGCCCATTTTACCGCACCACTTGCACACCACGACACTCATAGGTGAAGTGGGTACTGCTGACGGAAGAGGAAGGTCCACATGACACATTGAAAACAAAACACGATCGGCAACCGCAACACGTGGTGTAAAGTGGCGGGCCACACTTACGTGTCCTGTATGACGTGTTTTTAGATTTTTTGTCCAACCCCTGTATATCCAAATTTAATTCCATTTTAGCAGCGTATAGAGTGACTGTTCCTGCATGTTTTCGCCTATTTTCGTTATTACAGGTTTTGCTGAACTATGGATGTGAAATATAAACAAAGGGTTATCATCAAGTTCCTGACAGCAGAGGGATGTACTGTTGCTAACATCCATAAAAGGCTGAAAAGGGTTTATGGTGAGGAGACAATTGACGTGAGTAATGTCCGAAGATGGGCCAACAAGTTTAAGTGGGAAGAAACTAGTCTGGACCAGTGACAGTTGTAACAGAAGAAAAGTGGATGACTTGATTACGGCGCGGCGGATCGTCATCTTACTGTCGTAGAGATGTCCGAACTGTCATGTCGTAGCAGTGCTGTCCAGATGATGATCAAAAAAGTGCGATACCGAAAGGTGTGTGCAAAATGGGTCCTCGTCAATTAACAGCTGAGTTGAAACAGAGGAGACAAGAGGTATGCAAGAACAATTAGAAGCCCACAACGATACCTTTCTGGAAATTTTTGCACAGGTGATGAGACATGGAAGGGGCTCCGTAGTCTAGTGGTTATAGCGTTGGACTCATGTCCGCGTGGTCCCGAGTACAATTCCCGGTTGGAGTCCTACTTTTCGGCGTTCACCCAGCATCGTGAGGCAAACTGGGGAGTCACGTGAATAAAGACGTGACGGCCACACTCGGTCTAGAAAGCCCCTGATACGCCTGTTCGTGGTTGGATGCGCGCAGTGCTGACCACACCACCGTCACCCAGGTGGAAGCAGTTCCACCAAACACGGACAGATGACATTGGGGTTGGCTCAGGGGCTATCGACCTGTCATGCCAGTGGTTATTTATTATTTATTTTTTAATGGAACATGGGCATACGTGTACGACCCAGAGAACAAGAATCAGTGTATGGAATGGCGCCATGCCGGTTCCCCTGAGTCCAAAAAAATTTAAAGTATGTTCTCTATCCACATAATAATGTGGATGTGGGTTGACGCTGGAGCAGACTTTATCGAGTAGCACAAGTTTGTAGCTGAACAGTTGCTCTATAAATGTGCCTAGTTTCATTTATCTTTTACTGGGATAGTAAGTTATGGGCTAGTTATTGTAGAAGTTATGGGCTAACAGGCATTACTTTAGGTATGCGCCTCGTATAAAAATATGTGGATAATACGCTGTATACATACGTATACCCTCCGCTACAGCTCTGGTTATACAAAGTTTCTATCGTCCACGTGCAAGACACAAAGCGGAATAGACTTAAAGTATAATATTTCCTCTATTTTTTCGAAACTTATCAAAAGCAAGATAATTGTTTGGTCGATAATATTTTAACTCAGGATGTTTCTGTTGCAGGATCAAAACACTTAAGTTCAAGATAACGAAAAATAATGGAAAATAACATCTTACAAAGCCAGATCATTAAACTGAAAACAACTTAGAGTACGTAACTTTTTCTTCAGATAATTTACTGACTCAGCGATTCAATCGTGTCAACGGAGAGCCGCCACTGCTCGTCAATCTCTGAGAGAGAAAAAAAATGTTCTGTTTACGATTACCTCTATCTTCCAACAAGTTTAATTAACATTTAAAAGTTCACACCAGATTTCTACATATCCCATTACTGCATTTATATTATTATCATTTCCACCTCTAGCACGTGGTCGGTCATCAAAAAACAATAGCTTAATAACATTCACAGTAGTTAAAAGAAATTTCCCACCACATACAAGAGAAATTACACGGTATTTGATGTACAAAATGAGAACACGATTTCCTTTTCAAAATGAGAAATATTGAGACTATATAATTGCACGATTTCTTTCTGGTTGGTAAAACACGTAAATAGGTAGGTCATCTTCTTCTTCTATTGTGTAACTTCATTATGTGTTAAGAAACTTAGTAAATCCACACCAGAAAAATGGTCAAAAAATGGAAATTATAAACAATAATAAGAATTTAAGAGTTGCCAACTTTGATATATATCGAAGAGTACAATGAAGAAGTGATCTGCACCAACACATTCTGATGGAAAATTTTTGTCATGTTCAGAGAATAAATAAAAAAAGAAACAATGGATGAGAAAAACTGAATTAGAAGGAGAGAACGAATTAGAGACTACGAGAGAGAGAATAAATGAGAGATAATGAGAAACCGAGAGAAGAAATGTGAGTGAAAAGGAGAATCAATTAGACTCGACTAGATATGAGAATGCGAGAAAATGAATGGAATGTAAAGAGCATGGATGGGATAATGAAATCAGAATGAATGATAGGTAGTGAGAATGCGAAAGAATGAATAAGAGTGAATGGTTGAATGCATTAGAATCAATGATAGATAAGAAGAATGTAAAAGAATGAATAAGAGACAATGGCAGAATGAATTAGAATCAATGATAAATAATGAGAATGTAAAAGAATGAATACGAGTGAATGGAAGAATGAATTAGAATCAATGATAAATAATGAGAATGAATTAGAGTGAATGGCAGAATAAATTAGAATCAATGATAGATAAGAAATTATATAAAAGAATAATTAAGAGTGAATGGCAGAATGAATTAGAATCAATGATAAATAAACAGAATGAATTAGAGTGAATGGCAGAATTAATTAGAATCAAT
>JAGDQP010005818.1:0-47615 GCA_022664845.1 Lepisma saccharinum | reverse complement strand
AGAGTGAATAGCAGAATTAATTAGAATCAATGATAGATAAGAAGAATGTAAAAGAATGAATAAGAGCGAATGGCAGAATGAATTAGAATCAATGACAAATAATGAGAATGTAAAAGAGTGAATGGCAGAATAATTCAAAGTGAATTAGATATAATGTGAATAGATGGCAAAATTAATCAGAATTAATGATAGAATGAATCGAAACGGATGGAAGAATGAATCAGAATTGATGAGAAAGAGTGAGAATGTGAAAGAATGAATATGCTGAGTGACAGGGGAAATTAATCAGACGGGATTCGAATAGATGATCTTTATTAATGAGAACGGATGTCATAATGAACCAGAATGAATGATTGATATAATGAGAATGCGGTAGACTCAATAAAAGTGAATGAAAAAATAAATCAGAATGAAGAAATAATGATAATAAGAAAGAATGAATAAGAGTGAAAGGACGAATGAATCACACTGCGTTAGATATAATGAGATGAAGAGAATGAATCAGAATGATTGATAGATAATAATAATGGATGGGACGACAAGCAACAATTAATTTTTTGAAAGCGCTTCCGGTGATACTTATGAATGTGTATTGACTGAGCTATGTGATAGTCTGAAATTGTTTATTCTATCGGAGAAATTTCAATGCCCGTAAAGGCAGACGTCATGCACTACGCTTTAAAATTGCTCATCTACAGGGAGAACGTTTACCAACACAACGCAGCACTTCTTGTCTGAGCTTCGCGCTTGATTCACCTATCCTCTCCCGCCAATCGGCCCGTGATTCCTCGGTAACCTTAGGTCACACTTTGAGATCTCATTATAAAATAGATATTTGAACACTAGAGCGTTCCGGACGTGATAAATTCGTATATGTAAATTCGTGAAAAGAAATACGAACTCTATTCAGCAATAAACCGCGCATCATGCAGTCTCTTTCTTAATAATATTTTAGAATTAAATCTGAATCTTTTATATAATGTAAGTTGGCAACCCTGAAGATGTGTTCTGATAAAGTAAAATCCACTCTGGCAGAAAACATTTTCCTTGCCTTAAAAAGTCCATTTCAAGATAAGATTTCGCATAATTTAGAGCACACGAAATCACCGTCGATTCTTATTACCCACGCAGGAAAACACCATGTGTTAATACAATATGAGAAGAGACATGATCATTTTTTAATATACAGTAAGAACAAGTATAGCGGAAAATGGATGTTAACGGTAACGACCTGGTCTATGAGAAATATTCTCAGGCTTATCATAATCAATAATACAAACAACGTTCCCGTACGAGGAAAAACAAACAAACAAACAAAAAGAAATCAAGAAAATAAAAACAAGTTACAGTTGACGCGATACAATCATGCTTGCAGCGAACCGGAAAATTAATGTAAATTCAGAACTGAGAATTACTATGTTTTACACTGTAAAAAAAACATGCATTATTTTAAACGCACTGTTTGCACAGCTGCATCTAGCTTCCAACACTTCAGTGGGATGGAAGTCTTACAGCGAGAACATGTAACATGATTTTGTTTGTGTGTTTCAATCGGTGAGCAGATGGTGGCGCTAGTTGTCACGAAGGCACAAGCAGAGAAGTGAAATATGAATTATTGCTAATTTACGCCGTTATTTTTTTAATTTTATAGGGTAACTAATAAATGTACTGTCTTTCTGTTCTGTTTCAATTTATTTATGGCTTTTAGACATGTATGGCTTACACCAGGATAGGGTAGGGGAAGGACTATAGACCAGGGCTCAAGTTGAATGTACCATCCTGGAATTTGCATCCCGCTAGGACCTCCCGAATGTGAAGACAACGTTCTACCAACTGAGCTACGGCCACTCGGTCTTAGTGTTCTGTCCTACTCATAGTCGACTAAGTATAGACTAAGGCTTTTTTTTTTTGCGATATTACCATCAACCCGGACACTAGGAGAAAATGGTTGAAGACCTAGTCCTGACTGCCTTAGTGTTTTAATGTTACAGCCAAATCTCCCTTGAGGTGTTATACAGCCAGTCGAAAAGTAGTATTTTGGTACAATATGCTATGGCCAAGAGCGAATAACAAGTTATAAAATCTTTCTATCCTTGCTTACCTATCTTGAAATGATTGAAGAACTTCTTTTCATCTTGTCTCAAAGATGCAAAGACCTACCAAGCCTTAGCGGTCCAGGCAATAACGGCGCGAATTTCGGATTGGTAATGGATAGGCACGCCGGTTCGAACTCCACAGCCGACCATCCTGACAGGTTTTCCAGGTAAGATAATATTCATTGTAGAAGCGGTAACAGCACAATGGCTTACGCCTGTCCTGCAGTTTTCCAGGGTTTCCCTCGCGTCCACCAGGCAGATGATGGGGATGGTACGCTTAAGTAAGGTCCTGGCCGATACCTTCTCCATTCTCTATCTACCCTATTCCAACCTGAGATAAAAATTACACAAGACCATAAATAAATTGCAATTCAAACATGCAATGTGTTTATAATTTTGTCCCTTTAAAAGTGGGGTGAAGGGGTTGAGTTCTGCGGGGAATAAATTGTGTTCCAAGAAGTGTTTACGAAATAACTGTGAAAATCTAAATACGCAGCAAGTGTTGCAAATCTCTTTTTCGGAAATCGATGATAAATACCCTGTACATTTTTTCCTGTACACTTCCTACTTCCTGTTTCCACGAAAAACGAAGAGAATGTTTTAAAAAAAAGAAGAAAAATAGTGAATACAAAAACTGAAAAATGGCAAATGGAAACACTTTCTCTAAGTTCGACAAGTTCCACACCGGCACACCGTATATATATATTTGTCACATCCAGATAGCATGCCAGCTTGTAACAAGGTTGTCAGTCACTTGCTTCCAGCTTGTCAAACTTGATGTTGAGTTCACCTTGATAAATAGACATGAAACAAAGTTGTTTGAATAACTTAAGTGCCTTTATTGCACACCATTTTTGCTGGTTGTAACTAGCTTAATTCAAGCTTGTTGGAGCAGTCAACTATGCGACGAAGCTCGGTAAATGTGAAATTTATTTGAATTTTGTTTTGTTGAGCTTCTACTGTCGTCTGAGTGCGTCGAAGTCCCATCAAACGGCAGGACTGTTTCGCCATAAGCCATCTCCCACCCTTTAACCTGTTGCAATCTGATACACTAAGTATAAATAAAGTCAACTAGAAGGAGGTGTTTCGTGGCGTAGTGGCTGCAGCATCGGATCGGTGTTCCAGTTGTTCTTGCTTCGATACCCATCCGGGGCAGACTTTTATATTTTAGGAATTACATTATGTTTTTATTTTCTGTCCTGTCAAGGCTATTTCACCCTATAGACTGCTTGAGCCCTGTTTAAACCTTTTCGGCTTGGCTTGCTAAGCTTGCAACACGTTGCCCCCCCCCCTTGTTAAAGGAAGTTTTATTCACTTTTGAACCTGGTCAACATTGCTATATGGGACAGATATATCATGAACATTCAATATGTTGTCCTTGCCAGATAAATTAATCAGGTGTTGACAGCTTGTCCAATTTTCGAAGTGAGCAAAAATTTTCTAGCGGACATTTCCTATGAATGTGAGTGCAGAATGACCGTAGATAATTTCTGATAGTGTGTACTCACTCTTCAAATGTCGGACTGCGATTTTTGAGCTTCGGCAATGAACAGCGATATCGCTGCCGATTCGAAAAGCAATCATTATATAATATCAATCAAATTATCGAATATTACAACATGGTGTGTACCGAAAGAAAAACAATAATGGAATATTATTCACATGGCAAAAATCACTGGAAGATGATTATTGTTTATTTCGAAGGAACGTTGAAAATTGTGAATAAAGTTCACATCGAAAAAATTGTTAGAAATCGGATACCGATTGATCTCATCAAAATAGAGTCCGATATTGATTTAGAGATGTTGATTTTAGAATTTTCTTGAGGCCATATCGATACAAACGTTTGATTGGACCATCGATAAATAAAAAAAATACACAAAACCCTTGAAAATTGTTTAAGATATTTTGCAATTAAGGATACAACTGATGCGAAAATTGATGTGGAAAGAGAAAAAATGGAGAAGACGAATTTAGCTTTGACGGATCTACACCCTGATAATAATGATGAGGTATAATTTGGAATTCTTTCTTTAATATGAAATCGTTCTGCGATGTTCGCCCTGTTTTATTTTTCTCCACGAAACGTCCGTCCGCACAAATTGGATTCACATGGCCCACACATACACAGTTGCTGCATACGGTTGGCCAACCTCAGTAGTGAAGGATGATGCTATCTGTTTATCATTCCATAATCCACAGCCATCTGGACGCCTTGCGTCAACGTTTACTTTCAAATTTCCTTTCCCCAGAAATTTTAATGACTCACTAACAGGAAAAATGAATGACCTCAATCTATTTTACACCATTTAGAAGAAAAAAAAAGCTCCACTACATCTCTTGAGGTTTTACACCCAGCACTCGTGATCTAGTAGGTAACGTCACGAAATTTGGATCTACCGTGGGGAGACACGCGGGTTCGAGCCCCGCTGCCGCTATCTTCACGGATGTATTCTAGGGGTTTCTCCATTCACCAGACAAATGCCGGAATGGTATTTCAATTGAGGCTCTGGCCACTACCTTCCTCACCTCTGCTCCCAGAAAATTATCACCGAGGGACCTCAGACGTGACAGGTTAAGTTGCCACTGGAGCTTATATAAGAAATTGTATTTAAGGTTAGTGTAAACTGTAAAATAACAATATCAAAACGTAGATGACAGCACTACCGCCATATGTCCCTAATGTTTCTCTTTTTTCCTTGCACAAAATTTTAATGCTCCACCTACAAATTCAAGCCTAGAAAGTTCAAACTTTCAAAGAAAAAAGTTCATAACCATTTGAACAATTCTATCCGTGCCATTTTTTTGTTATTTTAGATTTTGTTCATTCTTGAAATTGCTTAATTGTTGTTATGTATTTCCAAACTAATAACAATGAAACAATTTCAAGAATGAACAAAAAAAAACAAAATTAAAGAACTGGCACAGATTGAACTCTGGAAATGAAATGAGTTACTTGTGGCAAATAAGGCCCAGGTAAGAAAGAGTCTTCTATTTGCCAGACTATTAAAAGGTGTACGAAATGTTTGTTGTATTAATACATTACCTTAAAAATTCATTGACATAATACTTGTGTTAGACATTTTTTTGTTTCATTATAATTAAAACTTGCACGTAGGTTTTGGAAACACTACAAATGGGCTTTATTATCCAATTAGGCAGGAAATAAGGCCCATTAATGAAGATCATGATACTTCCTAAAACAAATTCATTGCACTACAATAGTTGAATATATCGCAATGTTTCTCTCGCTACCCGTTTATAACTACGGGATGAGGGTAGGTAGAGCAGAATAACGTACGGGCGTAGCCCACAACCAGTTTAATTATAAAGATTACAAGTTACTTAGAAGACCGTCCGGTATAACAGATATTTATGGTACAATGTGACTGTTTCGTCTAACCTAATTCTCCTCCGGCGTTGCCTCGTCACGTGTGAGGGTCAGCACCACCACAGTGGGTTAAGTGCTTATAAGGAAAGCCCCGCTAACAAGCTCTCCGAAGGCTAAGAGTTTGATTCCTGTGCAAGCCTCTGGAGATCGGATGAGTGAGGAAGTTAGTTCCAAACGCAAGCCATTTGAGAACTGGAGGAGGAGAGGAGTTGACCACCCGGACGAGAGTGATAGCTCTTGCTTTGATGTGTGGCTTTTTATAGCCATGATTTTGGGTGGCGTCCTTCAGGTCCCTCCTCCTGCGACACTGGTTCCATCTACGTCGATGCTAGTGCCATCTTCGGTTGTCGTCTGCTTGGTGTTGATAGTAAACATGTATACTACATGTTTGCTTGTCTTGCATTATCTGTACACATGTTTGTTTACATAGTATCACTTGTAGTACACCTGTGTTTCTTGTGAGTGTTTGCACGTGCTTATGCACGCGGCTAGTTACGATCTTTGGCATTTCACAAAGATCTTATTATAATGAGCAGCTTGTTTACGAGATTGTGTTCTGAATAAAATAGTGTAATTTACCTCTACTTATTCCATAAACATTACTGCATATATTTTGGGTTATTTTTCTCTTACTAACCTACAAACTTAAAATGAATCTACTATCACTACTGATAACACTGTGTTCTGAATAAAATACATGTGATTTCAGTGGGTCTTATTACCAACTTCGACCTTTTCATTTTAAGTTCAAAATAACAATGGTTGAATGAAGTACTACATCAAAAGAAATATGTTGTTTAATTGTTGCCCTTGCTCTTTAAATATTAAGAAAAAAAACGCGTTTGTAAAGTTATATCAAACAATAAAACTAACACTTACCTAGAAAGCAGTTCATGTAAAAAGCTAAAAAAACAAAAACAAAACGCAATCACAGACCAGACAGCCTCGTACCTCAACGGACAATAGACCAATCGGTGCCAAAACTTCCCTGTCATTAAGTTTGGAAGAACGAAGGTCAACAGTGTGGCCAAGTTCCAAAATCCTATTCACGAAGTGTATCTTCTTGAAAGTGGGCCTTATTTCCCACCGGGCCTTATTTACCTCAAGCACCTTGGTTATTAAGTTTCCTCTCTGAAACTATGAGCTCTCTAGGCTTGAATTTGTAGGAGCAGCATTGAACTTTCGTGCAACGAATAAAAAAAATAGACATATACGGAGGTAGTGCTGCCATCTTTTGTAGGAGATCGTTGTTTTACATTAACCTTAATCTTCAAATTTCAGCCCGTACTTTTGTTACTATAGCCGCTTAAGAATAAACAAGAACGTAATCCCCCCATAAACTAAATTCAAGGCACCTTCATGGCATTTGCTTGGTGCAAACTCATCAGTCAAGAGTTGCCGCCGTGTATGGGGGTTTGAATCTGGATCCTTCGCAGTGTCGATCCGCAGACAGCGTTCTTCGTCACTAGACCATGCAGATTCTGTAATTTTACACGAGCAGATACTTTGAGGTGCAGATTTTTTTTCTTGTTTTACTTAGGATGAGGTTACCACTGGTCGGCTATGGGAATCGTACACTTATTTTGCTTTCAGATTCCCCTTCTTGGTATAATACACTAAGACTCTTTACTTTCATTCTTTACACCTTTCTTAACTAAAATAAAACATTTGTAACTCAAACTTTCACATGTATTTCGTATTAAGTTTTTTATTTTTAGGAAAATAGGCAATTTCACCAGTTGTCGTCCACCCAGAACCAGTGGTCGGCCAGGTATGTTCCAATTTTCGTACACGTGTCAATAGGAAGAGAAATATACCTAAAATAATTACTTTTGCATTCAGAAAATACTGCATAATTTTCATTTAGACCTAGTAGAAATAAAGCGGTTACAGTTTTGTAAAAAGGACTAATAATTATTTACTAAATTAAAATTAAAATCGATTAGGGATGGCCAAACGGATCCGGATCTGGCCATCCCTAAAATAGATATAAGCCCATTATGTGTTGTTAAAAAGATCGTTATATTATTAGGTAAAATGATGATGATAAGGCGTATTTTGACCGAAGGTAGATTCTGAACCGAAGGCTCCATGGCAAGGTGACCCGATGGTGATTTGCCATTGCCTTCCACCCTAAGGACGGAACCTACAGTTTAACGTACGACGAGACCCCTCGATTACGAGGTAGCAAGCGTTACCATTCACCCACTATTAGGAATAAAAACATAATAAATTTTACATCAAAACTAGATAAGAACTTTAATATCGGTCATTCTGGTCGACAATACGAACGCTCGTGATTTCTATACATGACATAGGTCTTGTTTTAACAGTATTTATGTGGAAATGGTCACCACTGGTGTATGTCCAATGACCAGTGCCCTTATTCTATATTATTTAATATATTGTATTATTATTATCTGTATATATAGTGATTCCGCCAGATCCCCCTGTAGGGGCGTCACCCCTAAATTCTTGACAGTACCCCCCTCCCCAACTTTAAAAAAAAATTGCTGTCAAAAATCGATAGAAACCATGCAAAACTCCATTTACACATTCCCGATTTCGACTTTACATCCACCAAAACTGAAAATCTTGGCGAAATCTCTGCCTGTATACGCAGTAAAGCATTGGGCTTTCTTCAATAACAAACATTTTCCACTGAAGGGGATGGGATGATGTAGTTTGTATCCCGAAACCGCGTGATCCACTTGCCCTTGAGACACATACGTATACACCACAATGAACACAAAGAAGAAAAAAAACTAAAAGTGATTTTCCTTGACATTCGACAACACTCTTGAGCAAGGCCACGACAGCTAAACTGAAAGTATATAATACAATCAGAGGCGCAGAATGATGTGAAGTAATGCGAAGCATTTTAACTTCCTCCAGCAAAAAAGCAGAACTTCCTTGTTACCGATTGATTAAAATGTGCTTGTTTCGTATTTGGGATCTAATGCGTAATGCTACTTTTAAATGCCACAGGTAAGACCAGTACAATAATGACCATCGTTATCCCCGAGTGCTTTGGCTCGTTGCCTTGTAATCAAGGGGTTCCGGGCTCAATTCCTGGTGGTAATGTCTTGTTTAGATTACTACGGACGATAGTAAAAATCATGGTTGAAATAACTCTGTTTAGACTACGGAACTTAACTTGGTTATCGTGCTTATTGTCAGTAAAGAAACACTTTTCTCTAAGAATCTCCCTTTTCCATACTTTAAGGTTACACGGGAGAGGATTAAATTATAAAATAATGAACACAAATGAATTGATTGTAGCGTAACATTTTGTAGATTAGTTCTGCCATCATTCTTTTATACTTTAAAAGTGATACGCACCACTAGGATGTTATATATTTCGATAAAGAAAGAAATAAACTCACGAAGTGAGCTGCGCTTAAAGTCCATCTTGCGTTTAGATAACTAATGTAAGAAGATAACCGTCGTAAGTTGACGATGGTTAAATTTGAAATCCACGTTAACGGTAACTACCGTTTACAATACTATAGAATTTCTGGAATAAAGATGTTTAAATTTCGTGTGTGAAAATGTCAAAATCGTGAGGACAAGGTAAATTTCTTTTTAGCTAAAAAGGATAAATAATTGTTTACAATTACGTTTTAAAACTTTAAAACATAAACCTTGCACGAATACCGCCTAACGCACACAATAAATGTCCTTGTGATCATGTAGATCGTATTTTCCCCGCTAGATGACAAACCATGTTTGCAAAGTTGGTGCCATCTATGGAGGATTCAATCCACTACATTCTAACACTCTCCATGCTACGCGAGTACTATGATAGATTTTTGAAGAAGTATTGTACTTTTTTTCGGATTATTTAGGCATTATTTTCGTGAATGAATGAATAAATATTGTATAATTACTTCAGCAGGGCTCAGAATTCGTGAATGGAAGCAAAATGCCCAAATTTCGCGAGTTGAGTTAAAGATCACATTTTCACAAAATGTTAACAAATCTATGTGCTTTCTCTAGTGTTAAAAAATGCGAATTCACGAGTCGCGATATTGTACTGTCCTTACTCATTACATAAACATTACGCAATATTACTTATTAGAATAATCTACGGATATTCCGGCAATACCAATATGCAGTTTAAGACAAAGTATAGTGCCTTTCTTTTCATAAGACTTTACCAATATAAATGTTTGCCAACGCATGATAATAACTTTATCCTATACTTCCCAGCGAACCCCGGCTGGCTGAGTTAGCACACTCGCTTTCTGTGTGCGGAGTCACGGGTTCAAGTCCTGCGGAAGTTCATTGAACGGACTGTTTCGAAGCCCACTTCACCCAAAAGCTGTAGTTTCCGTCACAACACATTTAGAACGTCAAAACCTCAAAACGAATTCAATTAACCACACTCCCTGTTGAAGCTCTTGAAGAATCTGAATTTCAGTATAGGTTTAAAAAATATTTTCTCCTGAGATCCGGATTGATGGCAATCTCTAATTAAAAACGTGTTAGTGGTCCAAATGCCTATAAGCCGAGGATGAATAAGACAGGACAGTAAGACCGAGCAGCCATAACCAGTGGTTTATCCAGGATTCTATATTTGGGGGGGTGAAGAAAATATTTGGGGGGGTGTAAATACAAAATATAAATTTTCCGATATGAAGAAAAACATTTCCGTGTTTATTTATCATAATAACTATTTTCCTTCAACTATGTGATCCACTGTACTTTCTTGTGACCGCATTGGCTCCTAATATACTACGGAATAATGTAGGACCATTTTTTTAATTTACAGGAATGAAACACAGACTGAAGTTAAAAATACCAGTTTTACCATTCATAGGTGCAAAACCAACTCATGCAAATAGTAACTATTAACCGTGCTAGAACCGAAAAAAATTAAAACTGTTCAATGACAGTGAGATAATATGAATAAGATAAACAAAAAATTGTTATAAGTGATGATTTTTAATTTGTGTTCCATGTGTCACGCCACTGATTTTCAAAGTGCACCCCCCGTACGGGGGGGGGTGTTCAACAGATTTAATTGGGGGGGTGCCAGAAAAATTTGGGGGTGTGTTGGGGGTGTGTGGATAAATCACTGGCCATAACTAAGTTGGTAGAGCGTTGGTATCGCATTCGGAAGGTCCTGCCCTGCTGCAGTACCCCATCAATATCAGCGGATATCAGCAACGCACAGTTTGCGATTTCGAACGATGTTGTAATCAAACATCGGTCAATATCGAATGGCAAACACTTTTGTCGCTATTAATTCCGACTGGTAACGACCTTGATTACAGAGAGCAACACATATATTTACAGTAGTTAAAAAAAGTGTTCTTATTGATATCCTGTATTTATTCTATTACGCGTCTTATTTTCTCGTTTTCACTTAGTTTCTCATTTGTCTGCGACCGGATTCGAATCTGCAATGTTGTAGTTTGTTGTCCGTTGTCTTACTTATCCACTCTGCCGCCTTTCTGTATATTTTATTTTACTAATTTCAACTGACATTCCTTTATTTCGATTGATGTACCTTAGAACTAAGTTAAAAGAACATACAAATATCCATGCACAGGGCGGGATTCATACCCATAACTTCTGAGCCGCAAGCCTAACGCCTCAGACTATATGGCTATCTCCGTCGGCTGCTACGGATCCACCTTGAAGAGCATTAACTCAGACATGAAATCCCAAGCAGCACAGACATGTAAAATCATCGCCATTTATTGGTCATGAAATTTCAAAAGACGGCAAGCAAAGGAGAATGACGTCATTTGGTATGTCAAATAATGGTGAGAAATTGCATCAATGGTGCAAATTGTCGTTTCAGCATCATTGCTGAAACGACACACGGAAAGACATTTAAACGTCATCATCCTAACTTTTGTATGACTTACTCAAGCACCCCATAAGCAAATAGTTGAAACGTCAGTTGAGAATTACTAACAGTCGTCATATGTTCGTCATGTAAATGACATCTATTCGACTATGACATTTCACCATAATTTATCACATGTATTTCACGTCATAGTAAACAATTTCTGACCTTTGTATGACATGATAATGACGTCATTGTGTTTTTTGGGATGTGGTGATATTGGCAGTCTACATTACAGACCCCAGTAGCACAGAAACGTTGAAAATACGTAGATTAAACGTTAGTACGAAACGTTATTTTAAAGTTGTAAATGTACCGAAATGTCCGCTTGTTCAACAGTTTATTCGACGTTGAATAATAGTTGAGAAGAAGCGACATTTGGTTGGCTAAAACAAAGCATGAGTGAACATTTAGTTTCATTTTATGCGTTGTTTTCATAATGATATACGGTGTTAATTTTCCAACAGTAAATTATCCAACCGACGCGGTGGGATTCGAAGCCGCACCGTTCTGCATTCGTCGTTGGTAGCTCGACACGCTGACCAGTCATCCACAGATCCACCTTGAGAATCACTACTCTTTTACGGTATTTATAGTAACAGGAAGTCTAGAACGCAGTGGGTACAAATCCAGACGTGTCGTTTCACCATCATGTAAGAATAAGAATAAAGAATAGTTTCCTTCTTTATTTATTGCATGCATATTTCCGTCTTCAACACTTTGACCATCGCTGCACTATTAAATTTGTATTTCTCAATAAGTGTAATAGGTTTCCTTAGAATGAAGCATATAAAGCGAAATCTATGTCATAGTTGAGAACACTTCACATTAATGCCCTATTAACGAAATTAAACGTTCGTTGAAATATAGTTTAAAATTCAATCTGTTTTCAACATGCAAATGAGAACTTGAGAAACGGGATTAATTTGATTCTACTCGCTTTTAAGCACAATTGTTATGCAATTAACTTGGGAAGATAATATAGGACACAGTCCAATATAAGTTGAAACCACGTCACACTAACGTCCTATCAACGCAATCAAATTTTCGTTAGAATATAGATTGAACAAAATACTTACTTACCTTCCAAACGTTCTCTCTCAGTCTCTCCCGCCCTTTCCCGATCTGACTCTGAGATGACTAAAGGCCATAAATAAATTCTATTGCAAATGCAAGACAGTGCTATAATTTTGGAAAGCTGGGACAAATAAGATATGAAATCACTTTAAATGACTTTATTTCTAGCTAAGATATTTAACTCCCAGCAAACGATGACATTGGAAGGCCAGTCAAATACCTCGGCTAAAAAGAATTGTTTAAAACAGTTGTTATGTCATGTCAAACACTTCCATAACCCCCATCTTCGCTTTCCGTAATTGCAAAACTGTCTTTCACCTTTACATAATATTCAAAATTAGAAATATGTTGGGGATGACTCTTAGTGGACTCCTACAGGTTGTCTCAATGTGTACAATATAGTCTTTGTAATGTCCACAGAAGTTAGGAATAACTTTTATTTGATCACGAATATTTTAGAACGAATATTCTGTTCTATATGTAGGTTTCTCTATTTACAACGCCCTTGAATAAACCTTCACAAAGCATATTACGACATTTTCAAAATGTGATTTACATGACCACAAACAATGAACTTGATGACTATCGTAATCTGTTGTTTTAGCCTCTTCTCCTCAGCACCTACAAGTATAGTACTACTACTTCTACATGTCATGGTAACATATACATGACACATACCACGTGTATTTGGTATTCATTCAAGACGTTTCTGTGGTCATCCACTTCTATACATATATTTTTATTGCTTGCTTCTTTTACATTACGACTTGTGTTCATTAATTCAACTACAACTGGTAGAACAACTTTTACGTTGAGAAAGATTACAAGAAAGGAGTAATTTAATCGATAGGCCATGTGCATGAATGTCTAATCTTGTTTCGTCATTCTACCTTAATTTGCATGTCTGCATCACAGATGAAATAAGTTCCATTCGCATGAATGCCATGCTTCGTAAGATATAGTCAAAAGACACAACAAGATTGCATCAAACAAGTTATTTTCATGATATGTGTACTAGTTCCAAAGAAAATAATAATAAGTGAATGCTAGAAGTTCTCACGGATACCTAGATAGTAGCGACAGTTGCGGCTAGACCTGGTACTTTGAATTTCTAACCAAGGATGTTTTAATAGAGGATATGAGATTTTGCCAACATGAAGCCAATCATCACAGCTTAGTCCCGTCCAGTTAGCCCACTTACTCCAATCAAAAACATTGTTTTCGGCTAACAAAGATAGCAACAAGCTCTACAGTTGTTCGCTAGCCAATCAGGTACGTCGACTTGGTCGATGCTCAGTTGTTTTTTGGCTTCATTTTTTTTTTGGCGTATGAGATAGCTACAAGTAAATTCTCTATCAGAACATCCTTGTTCCTAACCAACAAACCGTCACTCTTTATGTACGTAACTGAACGAAGAAGAGGAATTGTACGTACCTTGGAAGAACTCTTTTACCTCGTACAGAGGAAAATCGGCATAAAATCAAGAGAAAAGAAAGCATAAGTTTAGAAGGCAAAGATGGCATAAAGAGCAACCTATTTCTAAAGAATAATAATAAAAAAAAACTATAGAGATAAACAATATTAAATTTATTAAACATTTTTTTTTAATGAAACATAACGACTATTATGATCGAAAACTACATTGGCATCTTAGCCAATGAAAATTAATAATTTCCCGCCAATGGCATTTCTCGGCGGTATCACATGATCTTACTTAGACTTGTGCTACCATCTGACGAGTAGTCCGGAGGACGGAATTTTTTTTAATACTATGCACAGTATAGCAAGATTCACTTATTATTTTCTTTGGTAGTTCTGTACTGTAGCTAGACTTGATTTGTCCCCTTCCCGCAATTAAAAATATTATGTCTACAGATAGCTCTTAGCAGCTCAAGAATATCGAACCAATAAGGTTAGCTTTTCATGCAAGCGTGCGTTGCTTGCGATTTGGGTGAGTAGCCAATTTGAAACACGTGTTTAAGTGTGTGTTCTACGTGTAACACGTGTTTCTATTGGGTACTCATAGAAATCGCAATAAAAAATTGGCAGATCAAGATAGCATAGTAGACATATTAATCCTCACGGATCCCGCTGTAGAGTAGTGGACAAAGCGACAAACTACAGCTCAGAAAATTACAGGCTCAAATCCAATTGTAGGCAAGTGCGAAAATTTTCAAGTGTACATCAAGACGAGAGAATAGGAGGTGTAATAGAATACAGACAAGACATAATCAAGAACCCCTTAAAAAAAACTATTGTAAAAATACACGTAATTCCATTTATAAACACAATAATTTTTCTTTCTCTTAGTGAAAGATGGTGGTTTTTCGATAGCGACCAATATTGGAAAAATCGGTAAAATCATTTACCATTCGATATTAATAGATGCCGGATAGCAACATCGATCGAAATTGCAAATTATGCGTTATTAATAGCGACTAATATTGAGTGGGGGTGTAGCTTAAATAGATTTCGTGGCGACGCAAATCGTTGAAACCTTGTCAGCAAAATCGTGGCGTTTTCATACCAAAATTTTCGCATGTTTTGGTTTAAAAAAATATAGTAAAACTTGATATATCGATTTGATACTTGGTGAACATGTAGTATCTACTTTTGGGCAGCTCCTGTTGACGAAATTTGGAGTTGGTGGCGCGCAGTGTTTAAAAAGTTATCTAAAATTTGGTGACCGGAAAATTTTTGCGGTGGTTATTTGTAATCACTGGTGACCTCATAATACATTATTTTTTATTGATGTTAAATATTAATTACATGCATGTTACACAATAATGCACCATCATATTCAAATTAGCCAAGAACTAGGATGAATTAATATGCAAATAAAAAAAGTGAAATAGTCCTCCCTTCTATACTTTTCCTACATTCCAAGTATGTTTTTTTAAAACTACAACATCGAAATTAGAACAATTTGGAGTAAAGAACTGGTGGCCCTGACGCACCAATTTTGCATACTTTTTAAACACTGGTGGCGCCAATAGTTTCGACATTGGCGCAAAAATGATGTTGCTTAGTAAAAGAGATGCCCTACGAAAAACGGTAGAGGTGATTATTCACATGAAAACAAGAAAATTGTATTTCCGGATAGTTTGGGAGCTAGGGATATCCAAAATTATCGAGAAATCGTCACAAATGACTTAATATTTAGGCATGTAATGACGTAAGCACAGTGCCGGATCTAGGGGAGGCAAAAGGGGGAAAGCGTGATGCGAGACAATGTTCTGCTCGTCACGGCGGCCGGTCGTGTTGTTTGGTTAAAAAAAAAAAAAAAAAACGGTGGGGAGCGCGGTAGTAAGGGCGGCTAAATTTTACTTTGCCCCCCATAGGAAAATTTCTAGATCCGGCGATGCGTAAGTGTAGGTTTAGCAAACGAAAACCACAATCGTACCCACAGAATGTACAGTCAGCGCCAAAAATGTGTACCAAGTCGTAAATTTGTTCTCGGAATAGCTTTGCAGGAGTGGGTAGACCGATTGGAGTACTGTTTTCTGTAGATTAAAGAGAATGTGATTTTCTGTAAGTTACAGAAAACTGTACTCAAATCGGTCGACCCACTGTAAAGTTATTCCGAGAATAATTTTTACAACTGAGTACGAACTTTTTGCTATAAGTGTACCTGAATAAAGTTTATAGTTAGTCCGCGGATATTTAGGCAAACATCTAATTTTTGTCCTTAGTACCTACTTAAAAATAAAGTTGTATATATACGTATGTTTCATGAGAAATTATACCAAAATCCACAAATTTATAATGCCAATTTCAATGTTACTGCCTATTTTTCGCAAGTCTAAGGAAAGAAGCGTAATTCCAAAAGCAAGGCAATAGTGCAGTGAATCATAAAATGTCCTCCCGTTCCCCTAAATTCAGCTTTTCTTTCTTTTCTTTTATTCTTTTTACAAACTTTTCTTTAGTTCACAATAGTCTGTGGTGTTCTCAAATCTTGCAACGTTAACTGAACTCATTTCTCGACGTCATACAATGATGAAATTTTGCACAGTGACGTAAATCGAGTGACAATAAAATAGTATATTGTTACTTTCATGTATTTCTCTACATACACATATTTTAAAAGCATAGTTTATTATTTTTAATATGACTTCTTTATCCTAAAACAAATACTAGCCTGCAATGAAGTGGCGTTTGACTGGTTGCAGAACCCTTTAGGATTAGGGTCACAAAGGATTAGCTTGAGAAAAAGTATTCGAACACCGAAAAAAAATAAACTTTCTAGAGACATACTTTTCTTAAACAATTCGTACTAAAAAGTAGAAAAAATATTTTTTATGCATGATTAAAAAGAAAAGGATGAGGCGGCTCAATTGAAGAATTTGTTAAGTGACTGTATATGAGAGCGCGCCTCATGCTTTTCCTTTTGCTCATGCATAAACTTTTTTTTTTTAATTTTTAGTACGATTGTTTAAGAAAAGTATGCCTTTAAAAAGTTCTTTAAATATTTTTTTCTTTTCTTGTTTTCTTAAAATTAATATAATTTTAGGCAAACTTATATGCATTTTACGTAAATTTCACACCCAGACGCACGTCGGACCTTCCAGTAAGCCCTGGACCTGCTGGAATCAAGTATAGATCTCGAAAGTCAGGGAATTTACAGATATGTATATCTATCGTGTGTCGGGAATTTCGAATTTGAATTTTTATTTATGGCATTTAGTCATGTCCAGTTCAGGTCGGAATACGTCAAGGTAGAGAGGATATTGGAAGGTAGTCAGCCAGGACCTACTTAGTAGGCACCAGTGTGTTATTTACCTGGTGTGACTGATGAAAAAAACTGGAAAAGCTGTCAGGATGGGCGCCTGCTAGCAACGTTCCCAGAACCTTCCGAATGCCAAGTCAAACCTCGACCAACTCCTCTACAACCACTCCAGTACAACGCAAGAAGCTTACATTTTAATAGGAGACACTACAGGTGACAGTGGATGGAAGTGCTGTGGCTTTAACCCACAGACGGTTTTTTTTTTAAAAAAAAGTATCAAAATACTTCTTAATACATAAATAGTGTATATTTCTGATTGGCTTCCAAAACCTCAAAACAAATGTAAGTACGACTTGTGGTCAGGGTTCGAAATGGAAAGTTTTACGAAACGGAACGCTTTACCTTCGTTTACACAATATTGTAGTCTTTTCTCTATGTTTACCATCCTGACGAGACAGAACAGGAAGGTTCCAACTATTCACGAACCGGAGCGGCGTTCCAGTTTGCTCCGGTCTATTTCGAACCCTGCTTGTGGTAGACAATTAGATTAGACGCTCATTGCTCCATAAATTTAATAGTCACATTGTTTGAGTGCATGCATTTAGTGTTATAAAGATTTTAATTTCTTTAAAATGTGTAACATTGTTATATATATATATATATATTTCTTATATTTTATTTTAAGAGCCTATATTTAATTTTAATGCCTAATTTGAGGCATTCAAAGTGTCTATTTCACGTACCAGTACCTAAAACTTAATTTATAAATCCGCAGTCTATTTATCACAGACGAAAGGTAGCTAAGAGGAGATCCGATTATAATTTCCTACTCAGAGACAGTTTAGTCATTTAGTTTTCGACATATTAAGGTATTTCTGGCGATATCGTACTAATTTCCAAAGTCGTTATTTCAGTTATACATTGTAAATACCAAAGATTACGTATTTGTTTTCCTTTTTTTTAAACTAGTGAAAGTATTTTTTATTACAGCAGTTGCTATGTTGTATGCAAAACACACCTGTTCTTTGGTCGGAAGAAAGATAATACCATGACCTTGGAACCAGACTCTTCCAGTAACTAACCGAACATCCATCCACCTACCCTCACGCACTTTCAAGTTTCAACTGCCAACAACATACTCCACGTGCTTTTCACACAAACGACAAATTAAACCTAAAGGTCTACACACACATACACAAGCGTGTCTCGTACGTATAACTCATCCATGTCTTCCATTGTGATTTACTGTACGGAGACGGCATCAACAAAGAACCTTTATAATAAAAAAAAGGACGCCAATATGGTGGTTTAGTCAGTTGCCATACTCTTGAACATCCAGGCTTTTTTCATTGCTTCAATTTTTTTTTTTGCTGTGAAACTTTATATAAAAGAGACGCAGGGATTCCGCCAAGATTTTCACTTTGGGGAGATGTAAAGTCAAAATTGGGAGGAGTATCAGTGGAGTTTCGCACGATTTCTATCGTTTTTTGACCTCAAAAATTTAAAGCTGGAGGGTGACCTCCCCCCACAGGAGGGTCTGGCGGAATCACTGAAGAGACGACATGAATATTATCGATATTCGTTGCTACAAAAGAAATTGAGGCATCTATGCATATTCGAACTGAACTGGACTACTTATGCCCACATTTAATAAAACAAGTTTTAATGATCCATATTCTCGGTCAATGATCCTCATAGCAATATTAAGCCTACATTGGATTCCTAGAGGAAAGAAACGACCGAGACGACGCCCAAATGCAAGATGGGTAGATGAAATCAAACGTTTTACAAGAGCTACATGGATGAGGATAACAGCAGACCGAGATATGTGGAAAGAAAAGGGGGAGGCCTTCATCCAGCAGTGGACAGAAAACGGCTGAATATGATGATGATGATTAAGCAATGAAAACTACACTTACATAAAAAAATATTCTCACATACAGCATTTTTTTTTTTTTTTTTTTAATATTTAAAATAATTCCTGTATATATTTAAGGATGCATTTTAAACACATTTTCGAAAATACTTCCTAATTCATATACACAACAATATTTCTAATATATAGCCTCAAACCATTTTAAGATTATCTGTAAAGAATGGTTCTATATTTTAAAACCGTGTTTTTGAAAATAATTTTGGTACGGTAAAGTTTGAAACATGTTTGGAAATTGTGGAATTATTTTTGAAAACATTTTCTTGCTGTGCGGTGGGTAGTGTATTCAATAATCAATTTGTTTAAATTAAAGAGGGGTGATCCTAAAGCTACTGGTTGCTTGGAAGTTTGTTTTCACCTTCTTCCTGTTTAGGTACAAATACAAAGATTTTTTTTTTACTCTGGTTGGGATGATACTCGAATAACCGACGATGAAATCCCCAGGCTCCAGCGAAAATCTGCGCCCTGTGGCATCTCCCCCTCCCTTCCGAAAATCGAACTCTGATCTACACAGCCTACATTACAATCATCAACCTTCGTTCTTTCTCAAGAAGTTGTTCATTTAAGTCTTGTTCTGTTTACTCAAATTATGACTCTTTTCGTAAATATTAAAACAAGTTATTCGTATGGCAGTTGAAGAGCAAAAACTTCTCGTAACAACCAAGTTCACTATTACTGTATATTCTCCACGTTAGCGACGAGAGGAGGAACGTTCTTGCTCATTGATCGCTGCTGCCATCTACAGCTAATCGTTTGTAACTAGCATTTACATTCTGCAAATAGAAAATCCAACTTTCACGCTGGTTTTCTTAGTTAATCCGCACCAAGATTTTATTCGTTTTCATTAACATGTGACCAACAATTTTGCTCTTATAATATAAATTTTCCTCTGCTAAGTCAGCGATGGCACTGGAGCTTCGAATACTTCCCATCTGACTTGTACGTCCTCGGTAGTATAGTGGTTAGTATCCCCGCCTGTCACGCGGGAGACCGGGGTTCGATTCCCCGCCGGGGAGGCAATTTTTTCTTTTTTTCTTCGTGCATTAATAAAACCAATTATTAAAACGCGTATCATCGAATCTGTGCATTGTCAGTTTCCTGTTAATAATTATAATAAAATTAATTTCGTACATAATTACCGATATCGTATAAAATATATCGTATACAGTTCAAAGAAATGTAACTAGCATCCAATGCATGATAACACTTCCTGCCTTGTAATCAAAGACCTAGGTTCGATACCCCATAAGTGGTTCAGAGTCTACTTTTACCCTAGGTTCCGTCCTTGGGATCTTGATCAGATCAAAGGTAAAGGCAAACCGCCATCGGTTTACCCTGCCCAGAGACCTTCGGGTCTTAGACCTACCTGCCGACAGAACACCCACCATCATCATTAATTTACGGCTATGGATGAAAGAAACACTGCAAAATATGTTAACTACTACCAGTGATAATTTTTTAAAAATGTTTATAAGTATCCCTTTGATGTAAGTCAAGATCCTATAATCAATGAACTGAATTGATTTTAATGCCTCTATAGGCATCTTAGGCTAAGGTCGGGATAGGGTGGGGGAGAGGATGTTGGAAGGTAGAGAGCCAGGCCTATTTTTGTAGGTACCATCATAGCATTTGCCTGGTATGACTGAGGGAAAACCCTACAACCAATGAAGAATCTATAAATAGCTTAAATATGAATACCAGTGAAGGAAAATCCTAGGTTTCAAATCCAGCGACTGACCACCGTCACTGAGGTCTTTCAGGTTTTATCCACAGGCTAATGCCGGGATGATACTTTCAAACTAAGCCCTGGCCGACTTCCTCTCTTCATCCTTTATCCTAACCTATCCCGGCCTGAGCCAAATATGCCTAAAGACAATAAATAGAATTCAATTCAATAAATGACGAGTTGAAGTTTTTTAAGTTATACACACAGCGCAGGTGTTAAAACATAGCTAAAAACTCGCGGGTAAAAAAAAAACAAAGACATGCCGATAAAGCTAAATCGTATTCAAGATTCCTGTCGTGTGCTTACGTCCTTTCTTCGTTGTGTAGAGCTCGCAGCAGCCAAATCTCAAAAGATGAATAATGCTGCTCACTTTGGAATGCGCGTCTCGTGACACCGCTACAAAGAACGGTTGTATTTCATCCCGCCCACCAATCAATCCTTCATTCTCCTTCCTTTCAGTTCAAAACCATGAGACAAAGAGAAAGGATAAGACACGAAAGAAAGAAAGTACGGAAAGAAGAGGAAGAAACAAAGATAGAAACAGAACAAAGACAGAGGAAGGTTGAAGAAAAGAAAGACATTAAATAAACGAATAAATAATGCACAAATGAAAGTACGAAATAAATAAATAGAAAGAAAGAATGAATGAAATAAGTAAATAAAATATCAACAACGAAATAAATAAATAAATAAAAGAGAGAAAGATAAAAAAAGAAGGAAGGAAGTACGAATCAAATAAAGGAAGGAAAAGAACGAATGAAACAAATAAATAAAAGAGACAAATAAAGAACGAAATAAATAAATAAGGAGAAAGAACGAACGAATCAAATAAAGAAAGAATTAAGAAAAATAGAATGAGTGAAACAAATAAATAGGTAGCGAAATATATAAATAAACAACGTAATAAGGAATTAGTCGTAAATAGGTAGCGATTGTGGAATGACCTGCACCCAGCATCTGATAGTGGAATATGTCCGCGTACAATTTTTGATTGCATAAAACAAACAAATCAGAGCGGCGATTCGTACCAACATTCGCAAAGACTCTGATCCCTTGAAGTATTTTTCTTTCATCCAATAGTCTGGCAACTGCAGTGCTTAGGTTCAGGAAAGCCCACAGTACTTGTGTCGAATAACGTTTATAGCAAATTTAGCGCAGCTAGGTGTCGCTGAATGTAAGCAATTTGAATAACTGATTATTTTTAAAAAAAATCCCTGGCAACACTCTACAATCAAGACTGTTTCGTCTCTGATTATACACACCATTGTTCGCTATTATATTTCGTCTTTCCCGTTAGAGAAACGCTATACGGGGGCAACCCCTCGACAACTTTCCCTTGTTCCTGCACGTACACATTGACTACTTCTCGGACGACACCTCATACACGTCTCTACACCTTATAGTTAATTAGATATATTTTTGACACGCGCTGGCAACAATGACAAACTGGTTCCTGGGGAGAGGGAACATCCGTAGTATGTTTCTATTGAGTCAAACAATATTTGTGCCAAGTTTAGTGCTGCTAAGACTAAAATAATGGAAGCAATGGGAAAAAAGATAATTTTACAGAAAATAGGTCGGCAACACTGGAAAGAGGCTTGCTTGGCAACGTAGGTCCTCTCAGAGTTTTTGTATTGTCTCGAATGATGTTTATGCCAAGTTTGGCGAAGCTAGGTCTAACTGAATGGAAGCAATTTGAGCAATTTTTTTTAGAAAATGAGCTGGCAACACTGAACCACTTCACGAATCAGACGGTTACAGGGGCGCTGAGCTAGTTTAGTCAAGACTATTCCAATGACACCTCAAGCACCTCTTTACACCTTGTAGTTCCTGAGATTTCATCTCTGAAAGCGAACGAACGGACACCATGAACGGGAATAGAAGTTCCTTTAGCTATAGCTTTCCTTCGAACTAGGACCTAAAACCTAAATTGTGAGTTACAGACAACACAGTCCCATCCAGTAGCGGTAGGTGAGTGTGATCCAGTGGTAGGAGCTGTACTTGTGACGTGGTAAAGTCGTAGGTTCGATTCCTGTCAGAAATGGTTCAATTCGTTCCTGACTTGCATAGTCTTGTCGAGACGATGAAAGGGTAGCCCCGAAGGAAGATTAACCACGGCGACTTCTGTAGTCGAAACCCTCTTTCAGGTCACCTGCGGGGTATGACGCACAGTACCCTTCACCCCATTTCGTAATTTTTAAAAATATAAAAAATAAAAACTTTTTATTTCTCATTGAAAAAGGCTTCAAAAATGTCACTGACGGTATATTTGAGGAACTATACGCAAGCTGGCTTGTTTTGCATAAAAATATGCTGAATTCAAATATCATTGTTGCCAAAGTCAGAATTGCTTTGGAAATCCAATATGGCGATCTGGAGTAAAAACATCAAACTAGCCTCTAGAAAATACGATAACAGGTGTTTCTAGTCGATATTTGAGAAAATTTGTTGATTTCAAACATTTTTACCCGAAATTTGTACATTTCACAGTGCTGGGTGAGGCTTGGAGCTCGAGCCTTCCATGAACACCAGCTAACAGATTCACCAATTTGAGGATGTCATACAGGGTGTCTCAGTCGTAGAGCGCCCACCTCTAGTGCATCGGGTTTTCGGCTCCATCCCGGCTGGTGGCATGTGAGCGTTGTGGTAGACAAACTCGGTATATGGGTGGGTTTTATTGAGGTTAAACCGTTTCCTCCCACTTTTTTCGTTCCACCACTTGTTTCTCATCATTTATTCGACCTCATGTTTTAATAGTGAAACACAATGCAGTAGTAAACGCAAACAGGTTATTTTATTTCACGGGAATTTGGGCTACAGATAATTGATTTTTGCGGACGATAATCATGATCAAAAATGGATATCTTCCTTGAAAAATACCGTAATTAGAAACTAACGTATTGTATACGAGATGGGAGCATATTTTGGTAAGAGTTCATAGTTTTCCAGTTTATAGTAAAGATGTCCTCGAAGTTGTATTATCTCCAGGAACTTAAATTCTTGCTATAATTCAAAATATTCTTTCAGTTTCCTGGAGATTTATTCGTATTTTGTTACAAACTATACCAAATAACTTCAGTCCATATTTCGTTAGTTAATTCCTTATGTTTGTCAGGGTGAAGGTAAAGGAAGTATAGCAATGTGGCAGTGAATGCATAAATAATCCCATCATTTGGCTCGTAAGGCTGCAGGAAAACAAAGTAATAGTAAATTGGGATGAATGTGTAAGGACTTTAACTCTAGTTCTGCTGATTACATTGATTATCTGCAGCGTAAATCATTAAACACTTGCTGTCTGAAAAGAAAAACGACATTAAAACAAACAAAACATAAAAGAGAACGATGTTTTTTTTTTAACACTAGATACGAGGTAGCAGAACCTCAATAAGTTTCCAGAAATCTGTGGCCGCAGTGGCTCAGTTGGTAGAGCGCTCACCTCTGTCGCTAGGGGTCGTCGCATCGATCCCTGCTCATGCCATGTGAGCATTGAAGTGGACAAACACCGTGTGCATGGGTTTTCTCGGGGGGGGGGGGGTTCCAGTTTCCGCTAACTTTCTTCATTCCACCAATTCAATCCATCATCATCCATCCGGCCTGAGCCAAAGTTGCCTAAAGGACTTTAGAAACCAAATTCAAATTCTCCAGAAATCTGACCTGAATTTGGTTGAGTTCAACAAAGCATCAGTCAATTTCGAAAAGAACATCACAGTTATTCTGCGGAAAGTGGAATTAAAAGTACCAACGAGGAGGTTGCCACGTACTACAGAAGTTGGAAGAAGACTGGGAATTCACTTTGGATGACCGAAAAACGCGCTTTAGTTCGGAGGCCACGAAGGAAGTGGTCTAACGCGCCGAGACTGTCGCGCTGGACTACCTGAACAGAAAGACCTACAGACAATCAACAAGACTAAAAGAAGGCAGAGAACACTGCAGAGGGACAAGCAGACACTGAAACCGAGACGTCCCAGGAGATATACCATAGAAGGGACCTGTTGGAAATCTTGAGGAACCAGAGGAAGTAAAACTGCAACATAAAAACACTGGTCCTTTTCAGGAGCAATAATTGCATAGAAAAAGAGGAAAAGAAGCAGATACACAACCATGAAAATCAAACGCATGAACCTGACCGAAAAAGTACACACGAGGTGTAAGTCTTAGAGTATGAACTTTGGTTGTGACCCGCCCCAAATAGAATACTTTGGCGCTCTTAAAAGCCGTGAAACTTTTCAGAACGAACCTGGATGAAGATTATCAGAGGGAACTGTGAGTAAAAACAAAATTTACAGAAATACAAAATAACTTTTTGAAAGCCAAAGGGAAGTGATACGGAACCAAACATATCCCTCCGTTGCATACGAAAGCACACTGGTCACCTACAGAAGAAGATGTTAGAACTCCCTAAAATCAATACAAAACCAAGCCTCACCTCACAACAAAGACGTGCAATAAACGAGCTTAAAGCAAGGAAAGACCAAACGTAAGGACAAATCAGGGGGACGAAACCTAGAAAACCAAGACTATGAAAAAGAAGCGTTACTACAGCTGAAGATAGGACATCCTACAGAGAGGTATATATCAAAATGACAGAACAGTAGTAATGAGTACTCTGTTTTGAAAACCAACTTGTAGACGCTGGGGCACTGAAATAAGTACACACAGGTAGAGTAACCAACCCTAATACAATATTTGCGAGATTTTACCTCCTATCAAATGTTCACAACCAACCAAGGGAATCTTACAGTTTCGGCATGCAAGAACCCAACAACATATCTCGATAAATACTTAACGCATTTGCTCATGAATTTGTTACCTACTCTAGCGGAATGGTTCAAAAGACACTTCAGATTTTCTGCAGAAAATCAAAAGTTAAAAGAATTAATCCGAGAGGTATATACTACAGGTATAAAAACTTATATTAAAAAATAGAAATTTGAAGCGACATAAAACTAGTTTAAAATTACTATAACCCCAGGCATGAATGTCTAATTGCATCCTACACGGAGAAAGCGTTAGAGCTTGTGGTAAGTGGTCTGGAAATTCTCATGTATAATTACATTAGATTTGGCTATAAGAAATTTCTTCAAAAGAAAGGCATAGCTACTGAAGCACCTGTTTCTGTAGCCTATGCTGGCATATATGTGTATGCTGAACTAGCATTGATTGATAAAAGCCCTGTGAAACCTATACTTGAATACTGGTATAGATATATTGATGACGACATAGCAATATTTCCTGGGGCGGAAGAATAGACAATTTATCTTATATATAGGCAATTTACACAAGAATGCTGGAGCACTTGAATTCACAATTAGGTCGAACCAAACTAAAAATAATTTCCTGACCGTAATAATACGAAAGAGACACCAAACGGACGTATATTACAAACCTACCACAAAACATTACTGTCTGCCAAACAGACTCGCCACAATCAAATGCCTTAAAAAAATCTCACTGATTAAAGGCCAAGGATTACCTCTCAATAGAATTAAAGACAACGAACAGAAAGTAAGGAAGAATTTAAAACAAAAGGGAAGACTGGTTATTACTAGAGGATAGATCAAGAGAATGGTCCAAACAATATTAAAGGAACTTTTGAAACACTCGACCAAAAGGCGAAAAACAGAACAAGATGTGAAAACAGAGCTGTTGTTGCAGTAGAATACTAGCCAAACTATGAGAAACTGAACAAATTAATTCAAAACTTCTGGGAAGAAATCAAGAGAGGATATGACAGAGAGAACTTGTAGCTGGGGATGTCACAAAACCCAATGCTAATCTTATATAAGAGACCAAAGAACTTGCAACAGTATCTAACATAAGCAGCCTTCACGCAAAATAACAGACGATGTATAAGATTCAACCAAGAAAGAATCCAACAGAGTGGAATTGTTTTAACAGCATGACAAAACACATAAGAAAAAAAAAGTGAGAACTGACACGAAAAAAACATGAAAACTGCCGTTTAGAGGACCGAAACCTATGATCATACCCAAGAGATGAAAGTCAAGTGGAGAAAACAGGAGATGAAAACCATTAAGTTAATCAAGTGAAGGATGGTATTACTGATTTCAGAGAAGTTGAATCCCATCAAAGGAACCGACAGACTAATAGGATACCTCAATCCCAAAAGAAAAAAACGAGGAAGCCACAATGAATGTACCAAAGGTCAAGCAGTAAAGAGCTGGGACAGAAGCGGGAGGTTGACAGCAAAATTAGAACATACAAAAACCAACAGAAATATCTGAAAATGAAAATTAATTTTACGACCGATCAGATAAACAAATGGATCTGAAACTAGAATTTAAAGAGAAATCGATACACTCGTACAGAAATCCACTAATCAAGTCCGTAGGAACCAACTTGGTGAAAGACGTACAAATCCACAGATAAGCAGACTAAGGCCTACTGTTCTATATAGTAAGCTGACACTTGACAGGAGATGTACACATGTATACATCCCTCAAATGAAAAACAGATAAAAAATATCCTACATAGTAAGCAAGCACAGTAAACTGGCAGTCATACAGCGAATTCGTGTATACATACAGTGGATGTTGATTTATTACACTCGTCAATGAGACAACAGCTACAGGGGTGATATTCACAAATTTCTTAGTTTGTTAGCCGGCTCCAAGCCACGCCCAACACTGAAATACACAGATTTCATATAAAAATGTTTGAATAAACGAATTTTCTCTCAAATTTTGTCCAGAAACACCTGTGTTGTTTGGTCTTCTAGAATCCAGTTGAGTGTTTTAGTCCAGACCGACACATTGGATTTTCAGAGCAATTCTGACTTTGGCAACCATGATATTTGAGTCCAGCATACATTTTGATGTATTACTAGCCAAATTACCTATAATTCCTCAAAAATGCCTATGGGAATTTCTGAAAATGGATAAGTCTAGTATTAATAACGCTATCCTCATAAGGTCACCCACTAGTGTAGCTGAGTTATTTTGCCCAACTGCCTGTCTCCGGTATGCTCCTACTGATAATTTCCTTTCTCCTGGTTCGACTCTGTTACCTGGTGTTGGTGGGCAACATGACCGCTTCCTAGCACCAGTTCTCTCTGTCCCTTTCCTCTTCTATTATGTAAACACACTTCTGCGTAGTGTCGCCGCTTTTCTTTTGTGTTTGTGAACCTCTGTACATTTGGCATTGCTTCCTGACATGTACGAGTACAATTTGTTCTACTTTAGGTATACTTACAACATTATAGCTCCAGTTGTAAACACATAAAAAGCTGAATAAATAACTATATTTCGACCTATGCTATCTTTGTCAAGTGTGGAGAAACAAGTAACGTACACATGCACGGAGACAAAAGAGACGAGCGATATAGTGGTGCCACGTAGCGGACTACACATCAAGTTTGGAAGAATTGATTAACGAATTACGTGTAAGTTTCAGGATGGGATCATGTAAGGTTTGTACTAAAAAATGCTGTATAAATGATGGGGGTTGGGGAGTCGGGGTAAGATGGGGTTTCCTCCCTTAGACGGCGTGTTGAGGTGTTGGTCGTCGTGGACAGAATGTGTATTATAGCAATACGGAAAGACAGATCAATATTGATGTAGTGTGACTGCTTGTGTAACGAAAAGAGCATCTCATTTGTTGATGGCGCAAAAGTGGCGATATTAATTAACAGAAATATTCAAAAGCTCGCCTGTTTACCCCACATAAAATGCATCACAGAATTTCCAGGTTAGGCTGTAAATTACGTTATAGGCCTGGCATGTACCCTTGGGATTTACAGTGTGGGTGGTCACCAGCAATATTGTTAGTGACCGTGAGAAAAGTAATGAGGATGGAGCAGGGCATACATTTGGGTCCCTTGCATATATGGGCACCAGTTGAAAGTGGGGAGGATTCGTATGGTCTACGATGTTTCTAAAATTGAGAGGGTGACGAAAATTTAATCTAGATTTGCTGGGAAATACTGATTTGAGTTGGATGAGGAAGTCAGAATATAGGACTTGTTTGATGTTTGTTAGTTTAAAATGAAACTGGGTGATTAAAGCCAGTGGATTCGGACTGTTATTAGGAGTGTGAGTGGATTGAATGTGCAAAGATACACGTCGGTCTACTTGGTTGCAAGGTTAGTTAGGTAGCCTCGGTTGACCAGAGCCTTCTTTATGCGTTGGTAAGTTTCGGTTGCAGAAGTGGTGGAATTCAGGCGTTGTCCTCTGAGGGCAAGGGAGAAACAAATCACTTTCTTGGTGGTAAGGATTAGAATTTGACTATGGTTAATACTGCATATGGTTAGTAGGTTTTATGTGAACGGAAGTATTGAAGGTGTTGTTTTCTAAAGTGATGTCTACGTCAAGGAATGTAACCCTTTTGTTTGAAATGGATCAAGTGAGTTCAGTTTCCCTTCTAAATCTAGCCAACCTAGTTTTTCCATGTACCTTCGACAACAAACACAATCTTCAGATCCGAGGCACAGCCATGAGTGCACGAATGTGCCATTCCTACGTTAATCTGTTCATGGGCAAGCATCGAAAACAATTTTTAAACCCAAAGTTTGACTACTTTGGATCCGTTTCTTGGATGACATTTTTATGTTAACATGGTGGCCAGATGGTGAAGCCGGCCTCAACACGTTGGTAGAGCGTTGGCTAAGAACAATATATTCAACGTTCAGGAAACACCTATGTCAAATAATAACGTATGCTCCCATCTCTTTCTAAATACGACAGGAAAATCAGGATCCAGAATTTTCAGAATGCTGACACGAAAAGTTTTGTCAAAAGTCCAGCCGTGATGTGAAGTGTGTTCAAGTGTGGGGAGATGAGGACGTTGGGATTTAGAGGAGTATCGATTGTTGTTCGTGGGGATTGTTAGAGGTGTTTGGGTTTGTTCACCGTAGAGGTTACAGAGAGAGCTAGGTAACTAAGGAAAGGCGGAAGGCCTATTTAATGTTAAATTAAAGCTAAAAAGGAAGGAATTTGCTTACAACTTATTTGTCCCATATGAATCACACAGCACACACAGAATAATCATCGAACATCGTTCTTTGTGGAGAAATAGACGACAAACACGTGCGCACAGACAAAAGACAAGAGCGATCCGCTTAGAGGGAACCTTACACGATGGTCTCTCTGTGTGCACCTGTTCGTTGCCTATTTCTTCTTCCTTGATAAAGAACGATGTTCGAAATAAAGTGATTATTCTGTGTGTGCGTTTGTGTGTTTAATCTTCTAATATTAAGAAAGAAATACTTGGTTTTCATATAAAATGTACAACATCCATGAAAAGCCTCTGACACCCACTTTCATAGCGTTAATCCCTCTTCAATTGCTTCAGGTCCTTCTTGACAACGAACCATGTTCGAAATATCGAAATTATATACACCAAATCTCTGTGGTTACTAGTTCGAGGACTTCGGACCATCACTGTGACGGTATGTAGGTTCGAACCCTGTTGGTGATCCTACTCACTGGAATTTTTGTTTCCTTTATTTTCACCTGGCGAATGCCATTATAATAGCTCAACAAAGACCCTTGGACACTATCTATCCATTCCTTGCTACCAGAAAGTGTGTGCCAAGGGACTTAACCCCTTAAAGCACTGTATTTCAACCTCCGGACCCTGGCGACCCTCATACTGGGTCACCACGAGCCACGTGCTTTAACAGAATATGGCTTTAACATAGGATTTATCTGTACAACAGAGTGAAAAAATTTCGTGAGTTTGAATTTCTGAATACCGTTCAACTTTTCACAAACGACAGATTTTTAGAGAAACCTGTAACAATCGGTGGATTTCGAAGGAAAATGAAGAGTTTTCTTTCATTGGTTTTTGATCACCCCTAATTTTTTTGGGCTTCGAAATTGTTCGTGACTCGTTTGAAAGTGTATAGAAGTGTATAAAAAAAATGTTCATGGGCACCATATCTAAAAAAAATATATATTGGAAAGTACTGTAAAAAGATATTTCCGATAATTTTGTGTCGTTCTGTCAACACTGCTTACTGATAGGAAAAACAATAATGTGGACTACGTCACAACTTTTCGCTTGTAAAAAGATTTCATCATCTAGGCTCTAAAACTGTTTAATAAAATTTTTGGACGGTCGCGATCTTCAGAAGGTTCAGAAACACTGTAATACATTGTACCGGGGATTAGTTTTCTATTGTCCTTTTAAGAATGTATGGTTAGAAGGTAATGTTATTGTGTAAAGTTGTTCAATTGTTTACTAAGCCAATTAACTTAGTTTATAATGCAAAATTAAAAAAATAAAAATAAAAATACAATAAAATAAAATAATATAACTAAATAAATACAACTGACAATAGAAATTGTTAATTTTAATTTTGTTTTGTAGTAATACTTGACCTGTCATGATTATACCTTAACAATGGTTTAGTCTTAACAATACCCAAAAGCCGTTACTAAGAAATATTTTTAATGTTCGGAACTTCCCTGTTTCGAACAGATGTCCTGGGTTGTCAACGAGCGTACTTTCTGGCTTCTTTGATGCCCTATCCCTTCTGATAGGCCACCACAGGAGCTATGGAGTATATTCCTTACTAACAACTCAGGATATCTCGTCGGTGCAGCCGGCTGCACCTAGTGACTGGGTCGTTGATATTGCACTGAGGGGAATAGCGGGAAGGGGATCATCGCCTTGGAACAAAACCCGCTGAAAGAAACCTCCAAAGTGTGAGGTTTCTTCTCTCGGTGCGATGTAGACCTAGGGCGGTGAGGGCCTATTCCATAATCTATGGACAATTCTTCAAAAGGTCAAAGTGATTTTTCTCAACGATAGAAGCGCTTATTGGCTTGTGCTAGTGAATGTTCCATAGGAGAAGGCATCCTTTTAGACCCGCCAAAATCCCGAAGGATGCCTATGAAAGTTGGAAAAACCAAGAGAACTAACTGTGTTTCGAAACTGACTCACTCAGAATCTTTCGATGTCTTTGTCAACACTCAACCTAAAATAGTGATGAACTGGAGTTGCGATTAATCACCCGAGGATGCTCTGAAGCTCGTGAGTATTTGATCCCAAACAGCGTTGGCCTTCAAATTATCTTTATTCGTGCTGTTCTGTAGCATATTCTTTTAATGAGTTCCTGAAAACAGTTCTGAGAACTAGTTGGTTTTATTTAGAACCGGAAGAAAAATGGAAGGAACTGAAATCCATTATGTTCTTTTGAATTTGAGATTACTTCTGACCTTTAGGCATCTATGGCTCAGGCCGGGATAGGATAGAGGCAAAAAATTAGGGAAGGAATCGACTAGAGTCTACGTTGAAGGTACCATCCCGGCATTTGAGTGGTGTGACAGAGGATAAATCTTAGTCAGGACGGTCAAGCGTTGGTATCGAACCCAGGACCTCCCGAATGCTCCATTATGTCCTGTATCAGTTCAAGTTCAGTTATAGCTAACATTTCTGTCTTTAATGTATTTTCACCATTATCATCATCAACGTTCTGTCATAAGCGACAGGTTCTGCTAGACAATTTATAAACTCTCTCCGTTAATCTCGATCTTACACTATCTTGTTCATCTTAGCATACGATTTCTCTTCCATAATACTGTCAAGAAAAGTGTCCGTCTTCACCCGTCTTCTTTTCTTCAACCATAAGTACGCTTCTATAATTTAGTACAGTGTTTCTTAATCGCCGGGTCGCGGTCCTATTCTGACCTGCCTCGACGAGCTTTCTGTTTTAAGCGAATACGGTTTTAGGAAACAGTCATTGAAAATATTATTTCATCAACTGGGCCTTTGACCTGTTCAATATAATTTTGTCAGGACACGATCTCCAAAAGATTGTAAAACACTATTTCACAAGACATAAAGCGTTATAACCAGATAGCATACCACCTTGCAACAAGGTTGTCAGTTACTTGCTTTGAGCTTGTTAAACTTGAAACTGTGTTGAATTTGATGTAAACAAGCATCAAACAAACTTGTTGGCTTAGTTGTTATAACTAACCTAATTCAAGCTTGTTGAAACAAGCAGTTTTGCTTTATTTAAATTTTGTTTCTTTGCACTTCTGCTGTGGTCTCAGTGCGCTGAAGTCTCATAACGAGCCAGGACCCAGGAGTGTTTCGGCGTAAGCTATTCTACGCCAACTCCTACCCTTTTACTACACGTGTCTCTTGCGATTTGATGAACTAAGTACATCTAACGCTTGAAAAACTAGCTACGGCGTCTGATTCCGTGATTTGGTGACTATAGAATCAGATTGGTGTGCCAGTGGTCCTCGGATCGATTCTCAAGCAAGGAAAAGTTTTTATTAAAAGAAGTACGTTAAGTTTTCCTTTTCTTGTCCTGTCAAGATTATTTCAATCTTGATTCTTGTAAACTAGACTACTTAACTGCACCTTGTTTATACGTTTCTGGCTTGATTTGCTAAGCTTGCAGTAAGTTGTCCAATTTATCAAAGTAAGTTTGATTCATTTTTGGATCAGGTCAAAATTGCTATGTGGTATAAATGACGTTATTACTTACGAAATATACCGTTACTTCTAAATTCCCATTCCGAGCACTGGTTTTAGTGATATATACAGTGCGTTCGAAAAGTCACTCTGCAGTGAAGTATAGCAAAAGAAATGACAAGACAGATGCATGACAATACTCACCTAAATTACAGTAAATATTGCAAATGCTTTCCCTGAGCTTGGTCAACGTCTAGCCCCGTTCATGTGTCGGACATTCGCATAACATAAAGAACACGTTTCAATAATCAAAATATATATTTCTCAGAATCACAAGTACAACCAATATACGCTGCGGAAAGACTTTTCGAACACACTGTATATCATTAATACCAGTGTAAGATGGTAAAATAAAGTAGAATAGGTACTTGCATGTGAGAGTACAAAGTACATAAACTTAACGAACACAGCAGAAATATGGCAACGTTTCGCTAAAGGCGTGTTCACATAATGGAAGAGGAGACAGACAGAGAGACTGGTGATAGGAAGCGGCCATGTTGCCAACTGGCGCCAGGTAACAGAGTGACCAGGTTAAGGAGGTGAGAAAATAACTAAAGGGGCTGAAGAAAACACTACATGGTGAAGGAAACGTGGAAACGGTGAGACACTTCCGAAAGGAATAAGATGGTAAATGATAAACGGGGAAGGGGAGAAAGCACTTTCATCGCCCATTTGATCCGTGCTCCGTGCTCCAGTGGTTTGGTGGTTTCAATCAACACCACAAAGGCGTGCAAGTTACCTCATATTGTAACTAAGGTTTTGAAGAGCTTTTCTCAACAAGTTAAGGCCGGGATGGTATCTATGCCAAGGTCCTACATGATAGTTTCTGCATCCCCTTCCTTGGAAGACTACACGACGAGGAACATAATCTCTCATGCTTGAGACAGGCTTAGGCCATAGATATCTGACCAGCAGATAGCTTGTAAATCAAATAAATAAAACATGAAATAATGGCTCCTTAGTACATGTGCATTTGTTGTTGGTTTTAAAATAACATTAAGACGCCTCCGTACCAACTTCCTGTGGTTGTTTTCTTTACATTTTTAGAAATTCTGGACGAATGGTATACAACAATGAAATTTTGGAAAACGGTCCCAATAATAGTTACGAACGTGTATGAAATGAACTACTTGAGGTTTTGAAATTGTTTACTTTAACTGAGAAATTTGATAACCATAGGAAGTAATACGTCAGGCTTTCAAATTTCTCATCTATAACTAAACTCTTCCAATAATGGGTAGGTTTATTTGAAACATATTCACCCGTTTTATCGGGTCCACTTTCGAACATTCCATTGTTGCTTGTCATTTTTCCTGTATTTATAAAAACATGAAAAACCACAGTAAGTAATCCTCTTAATAACGTTTATTTTAATCATAGCACGTACAAACCATTCTTCGTAAAATAAAATAAAAAGAATTAAACTTACTCTAATTTACAATATTTCGTAAAGTACACTGGACTTTGTCGGCTGGCTAAAAGGTAAATCTCAAAGTGACATCAGACGCCAATTTTTCGGTTGTATCTGTTCACGTGCCCTAGGTGAATGCTATTGTTTTATATCTATACCTTACAGACAAAACCGCGTAAGTCTCAAATCCTTGTTTTCGAGGGGAAAAAACCCTACTTCCTTTCTCATAGAAACTAAATGAACAAACTACAGAATAGACTTACTTTTTTTTACATAATTTAACATGACTACAACAAGAATTGTGCAATCATTATGTGAGGTGTTCCGAATACTATACAAAACTACATTACTCACGTTTTGGCCAAAATTGGACTTACGCTGTTCTGGCTCTCAGGTACAGATATAACGATATATCAATTTTTAATACAAGAAAATCTAAAGACCAGCAGAGCAAGGGTTAATAGGATCAAGTAAAGATGGCCTTTGTATCCATATAATCGTTACTCGATCCTCTCCACCCCAAAAAAAAAATGAGTTCATAAAAAAATACTATGTTGATTTCACGATGACCTCTTTGGTTGGATTGAAGTAGCATCCTAGTTTCGATTCCGCTCCGGGATCATTTTTAAGGAGAAGTATACGGAGAAACAAAGGGATGGAGATGGCTACCCCATGAGGAAAACTCGGCGGGCCACTGGTGGCCCACCAACCATGATGGCGGGCCATCGGAGGCCAGCCGAATTTTCCTCATGGGGTAAAAATGCACTAAAAGTCATCTTCATTCTAGGTTTAGCTTTGTTAGTGTTGCACCACCACTGTATGATGCGATATGTCAACTGGTGTGGATCCATGTGTCCAATTTGTGAAGGAGGAAAGTCAACGCTGTTCTGGTTATTTATTGTAGTTCTTCTCGGAATAAAATTTTTCACACCTTGTACCAGTTAAGAAGGCAAAAAGCTATAACTAGGACTCCGAACTTCATGAAATATTATGATCTTCTTTCTGAAAGTCAAGGAATGATGTTGGATACAATAAAAAAAACTCATTCAACTTCAAAGTGTAGCCAAACATGGCATTTTTATTTCGCATATTTTCAAGATTTTAAGTTATTGGTAGTTCTATCAGCTTTTAAGATCTTTTTTTTTAAAATCTCAACTTTTATTTTCTAACATTTTTCTCTTTACGTAACTGCTACCATGTGTTTCACATACAAATATTTCTGTGTCAATATTCCAACTGGTGATACACTGCTTTGCATTTAATGGAAAACAGTGAAGTAAAACAAGTCAGCCTAAGATTATACTAAAAATTTGGTGGGTCCGGACCCACACCCTAAGTACGTCCCTGGTCAGACCTACCTTTCAATACAGGTACACCGGACATACTCGTAAAATTCCAAAATAGATTACAAATGAAACGAGTACACGAAAATATTTTCAAACTTAAATTCAGGGCCTTCTTCAGAAGTTGAGAAAGTAGTAACGATATGGGAATTGGACAGGTTAAGACAATCGGTGGAAGAACTTTGCCCACAAACATGTAAACTACACTAAGTAACAGCTGAGCTCTAAAGCATTAGGCAATTTGCTGAGTGGTGGGATGAGCCAGTCTTTACCAGAAAGAATCTATTGGTGAGGTTAACCAAAGTTATATGAACCTATTAAAAAGTTGTATTAAGCCGAATCAAACGATGACTCTTCTAAAGAGAGAAAAGTTTCTTAAAGATTTTTCAATAATAAAAAATAACCTAAATTACATCAGAACCACAGAATATTACACAAGATATCACTTCCGTTACTTCAATAAGAAAAAAACGCATTTCATGCTTCCAGTTTTCTGTTTTATTTGATAATCACTTCGCCAACATATGCCACATTAGAAATAGAGAGAGTATTAAAACGAAAGCGACTTTTCGTTAAAAGTTTTTAATAGGTTCATTTTAATACAACTTTCATTAACCTTACCAACTGGTTCTTTCTGGTTAAGATTGGCACATCCAATCACTCAGCAAATTGCCTAATCCTTTGTAGCTCAGCTGTTACTAAGTGTACTTTCCATATTCGTTGCCAAAGTTCTTGCACTGCTTGTTTTAACCTGTCCAGATCCCTTTCCTTACTCCTTTCACAACGACTGAAGAAGGACCTGACTTTAGGCTCGAAAATAATTGTATGCACTCTTTAAAATTATTTTCTATTTGGAAATTATACGAGGATTTCCTGTGTAACTGTATTCATAGGTAGGTTATCCTCGCTACGTACGCACAAGTTAAAAGTATTTTTTTTTTTTTATGCGAAACATCTGCAAATTCAGAATAACATTATTCTGTGTTATATTCCTTTAAACAAAAGAGACTACACATTGTTATATGTTGAAAAATTGACAGAAAAATGCTTCAGCAATGATCGGAAACCGAACCAGGTTTTCCAACATTATTCTGGTATTATCAAACATTACATTTGTTTATTTTGGCATCTCTAAATGTACTTTTCAATGTGTAACTTTCAGTTAATTATTTCTTATGTACGTATAGTTTTCCCATGATAAGACGTTAATATTAGAACAAACTAGTAAAATCTTTATAATCCAGAACACAAGCTAATTCGTGACTTTTATTAAGTTCACGAGTCTGGAAAGAGAATAACTCAGTTTTGTGTGCATAATCCTTTAGCGTCTCTTTCTATCTCGCTCTCTTTATTCACATTAGACACCAAGGTTCTGAGAATGGAAGTAACATACAGCTTTATATTACCACAAGCTGAAAATCATTTTACGGGTATTTTTTTTTTCTTAATAGGTTTTTCTTTCAACTTTTACGGTTATTCTATAGAACACATTTAGAGACTTTTAAATCATCACACTCCGAGCAGGACTGTGTGATTTCCCAATTTCGATATCAAACATTTCTTGATTTGTCAGTGAGAAACGAACTATGTATCGAAAATCAAAATATCGAAAAATTCATTCGAAATCGATTCTTCTTCTTATTGAAAAACTGTGTTCTATCGAATAATACAGTAGACTCGTGGTTAACCGAGCCCCGATTAACCCAGGCTCTGGATTAACCGAGTCGATGTGCGCAAAGAAGAAATGCAAGACGTTGACGCAATAATTGCTAAAAGACTTTCGTTACAACATCTGTTGTTTATTTTACTAGTATAATTACATGTGTAATACATAATACATATGTACTGTTTTGCAATGTACGTATTAAATAACCACTGACTTTATATTAATGCAACTAGTTATCGTAAAGTTTTGTGACCCATTAATCCCAGATGGTCCAGTTCTGGTGAGAATCATGTTGAAATTCGGAGGTCTGAGATAGACTATTTTGAGGCACGACGGGAAAACTCCTTCTGTTTCAGGCACAGTGAGTATGGGTTGTGTCAGTTTGAGGAGCTTTTGGAGGGCCTCAAGGCTGGGGTGGTACTGGGTGAAAAAAATGGGAGCGGAGGAAGCTTCGCGGGGAGGTCGGTTGGAGTTGGGGTGATTACGGGCACGGTCCAGCAGTTTACAGATGAGATGTTTGGGATATCCACGGTCAGTGAGAGTTGAGGAGAGGGCACTGAAATAATTTTGGAGCACGTCATCAGAGGAACAGACGCGGGAGCCCCGGAGAGGAAGAGCGTATGGAAGAGAACGTTTGGTGTGGTATGGATGGGAGCTGTTGAAATGGAGATACTGCATACTGTTGGTGGGTTTGATGTGAACGCCTGTCTCAAGTCGATTGTTCTTGAGCCAGACATCCACATCAAGGAAAGTTACGTGTTTCCTCGAGAAGGACCAAGTGAACTTGACGGGAAAGGTGTAGTTGGGGGTTTGCAGAAATGTTTCCAGAGACTCTTGTCCGTGGGTCCATATCAAGAAAATATCTTCGATATAGCGAAGTCAGGTAAAGGGTTTGAGAGGTGAGGAGTTGAGGTATTCGGTCTCCAGGCGTCCCATGAAAAGGTTGGCGCAGGAAGGGGCCATGCGAGTGCCCATGGCTGTGCACTTGATTTTCAAGAAAATTTTAAAAGCGAGTATACTTGTAAAGTTTTATGCTTTGTCATCTACTTTTTAGTTTTAAATATTCAAAGTAAAGTCGTTTTGGATACCAGCAGCCTAAAAAATCTCAGTTATGAAATTTAACGAAAATCATGAGTTGAAATCAAGATTCCACAATATGTAAGTGACGTGAAGTTCAAAAACCTTAAGCAATTCTCACTTTCAAAATATCTGCACGAATATATTTACATTTGTAAATTCACATGGAATTAAATTTGCATACAATTATTGCTGTTCGCCTGAAGATGCCTTCCCAAGAAGGGTAAAAATTACTTAGTTTAGCGGGAGAAAAAAAGACATTCTAACAAGGACAATATATGATTATTTAAATAGGTACGCGTTGTTTTTCAGAAAATCATAATTTTCCAAACCGTGAGCGTTTCAGGCTGAGGCCAACTTGGTTGTTTTGAACAGAAATATTTTGACTTCACAATCAAATTCAGCGTACTTTATATAACCCCAGAAATGAAATTTAACGAACATCATACAAGTTTTTAAAATATATGTGTTTTGGGCTGACGTCATATTGGATCTCATTTCCGAGGTCAATATACATTGCTTACTATGGATTCAACACAACTAAACTGTTTGGTGTAAAAATAAATGATATTCTAACGCGAAGTGATTATATAACAAGTTTTAACAGCAAATTGTCCTCTTTATTATGGCCTTTATAGATTAGAAGAATGCTGGGTCAATCCAAACCTAGTAATAAAATACTCGAGTAAATGGTTAGGTGCATTTCGGCTACACAAAAAAGAGCTAACAATTATTTACGAATTGAAAAGACATTCAACCTCATTGGATCTCAGAATATCCTTACAACGCTCATTGGACAAATTAAACCGACACTGTAAAAATGGAAGACACAACGTTCATCCAAGAAATGGAGGCAGCTGAGCTGCATCCACTTTTTTGGATTAACCTACTTTCAGCCAGTTTTTTCGGTTGAACGTTCAATTTTGAACGTTTCACTTTCTGTAAAATTTCAAAATGCGCATATGTATATATATATATATATATATATATATATATATCTTGCAACTTGTTTCATTGAAGCAGAGCATTTTTTGAAAGTAGAAAAGAAGAAGAGGTAATGTTCCTTTAAAATTAAAAAAAGAAGCTGAGGTGGTCGAGGTTCGATCCAGCGTCCACTAGCACACTGGCCAGATGCTCTCGCCACTTAGCTACGAAGGCAGTTGGTGCTCACGGCTTTCCGAGTGATATTTATAGCTAGGATTTTACTGCGAAGATAGTTAACTATTAACATGTTGATTTTACTACGAGGAATGCCTTGTGAAAAAAAAAGGAGAGATACGTTTGCTACTGTGTAAAGATTTATACCCAACTTAATTCCTCTTTCCGCCAATACAGTCCTTGTCCCTTGGTCCACAAGTGTTCACTATTCACAGTGTAAAAGCAATATAAACACTCAAAATGGCGGGGTGTTCAGTAACAAGCCAGTAACATTACTCCTGTTACTGGATTATAGAATATCCAACCATGACTTAAATTTCATCCACAAAAGTATGTAACCTCAAAATTGTCAGTTTAGCTTACACTTCGATCAGAAAATGACCGAATTTTAAGCATAAAATAAGTTGAACGATCGCCGACAAAACACTTTGGCCTGTTTCAACCCATTTTCAGTTAACGTTAAACTATTACAAAGAAAATGTTAAACTTTAAAATGGAGTTAATGTTAGCAATCTTTCCGCTAAAGGGCTTACACTATATCCACATTTAAGAGTAAATATAACGCTAATTTTCGATTTTTATTTCTCCATAAAGCGGAGTACACTGGAGACTTTTCTCACAGTGTTGCCATGCCTGGCGCTCTGAGGTGCACTCAGTTTCCTATCAAACTGACTACCGGAGTGTCCTTGGTGTTCCTGGGCACATTGGGAAGGTAAAGGCGGTCGAGCTTGGGACTGACCACCCCCACCTCACCTCGTACCACAGGTCAAGAAAATGTGGAGTGCTACCTCCACATCTCCCATGCGCCGTTCACCGCGCGTGCGTATAGCTTTACCTTTTTTTTTACCATAAAGCGGAGTAACATTCATCCATTTCGTGTTTCCACCTTTTACAGTGCGAGGCTGTCTGTCTACGCATATTACACCCGTCAAAGAAAATAACCTGCACATAGTCTGTTAAAAATATTTTCGCTTCCACAAATTGAATTGGACTGTTTAATAAATTACTTGCAAATATCAAATGTATCTCAAACGTGGATAGAGTTCATTGTGAACTTTTAACACTTCTTAAAAACAAATATTATTCCTGTGTAAAACATTTCTTAAATTATCTGTAGTACTTTATTTACTGAGTCATACTTATACTTACAGGAGACACAGGACTCCGCATTGTAAGTCTATGCAAAAGGAAATACATACTCCTCAGTTGTCGAAATCACACACTGCGCATGCGCCTGATACTCTTTGCTAGAGTTATACCCCTCAAACCACTCTTGCTAGTTACTCAGAATAACCAGAAGAACTGTATGGGATGTCCTCAAAAATTCAAATTATATTATCGAAGACTAGCGGTTATGCGTTTCGAGGATTCCTGGAGCGGTGAAAAAAATGTCAAATCTGTATTTGTGTTGTTTTTGTGCTCGTATGTAATAAATAAAAAAAAATGTTAAACGTGTTTGTTTGTTATTTGTTAACTTAAAAAACACTACACCATCACTCATTTTTAAAAATATTAACTGTAGGTTGTTAATTTTGTCAGGTGCCATGGATATAACCAGTAGTAGATGGAGAAATGAACAATGAGCCATATTGGTGTGCTATGGCATCAACGTATGATATGATGGGTCAATAAATGTAGGACGTGTACATAAATGCGCATGCGTTTACATTAATAATAGGTCAGAAATAATATAAAGTATACAGAAATTATTGTTAAGTCTGCAATAAAAAAAAAGAAAAAAGGTAATTGGAAACCAAATAATTGAATAAAACTTACCTTTGAGATGCTGCAAAGATAATTATCCACACGACGGCTCCTAAAGCAGCAGTCCAAAACATGACACTCGTATTGAAAATATCAATTAAGAATCCAGCAGCAACGCATCCAATACCATAACCAAATCTCCAGCCACCAATTAGCGAGATTTTGGAACCTAAATAGAATTCCAAAGCAAACCCTTGATGCCCTTCACCGACGCGAGTTAATAACACAGTACTCACTCCTCGGAGTAGCGACAGTGGAACCAGACCCCAAGCAACTTGGATTAGAGGTGTTAGAGTTAAATGAACAATGAGGGCTAACATTCCAAAGTAGATAGCCTGTTGCGGATTAGGAACACTTTTGCCAAAAATTAGTAAACCATTTCGTTGAAATTTGGCACGATACATGAGTAAAATTGGGGTTTGGGATAGAACAACCCCTGTGACGTAAGCACCGTAAAGATAATCGTAATTCTTGCTAAACCCTCCTAATGATTCCATATGCCACAATAGAAATTCACTACAGCAAGCTGTTATAATGCCTCCCACAACAGCCGTTAACGAATGCATTACTGTTTTAATATCCCGAAACAGTTCGTGAACGACCTTCTTACCACACTTTTGTTTCTTTTTCTTCCACAGTGCTTGTGATGGCAAAGGAATCACACATGCCAGCAGTATCTCAACACATGTTATGGCACCGACGATGAGTAAGTGAAGTGTGATTTGATGATAAAAGCCCTGATTCACAAGATTCACAAAGCAAGAGGAATTGACCACAATTAGACTTATCGTAAAACAAGCCACAGCAGATGTTATGAGTCCCCAAATCCGATGTTCACCGAATTTCTCTGTATGTTCGGCTTCGTCTAACTCATGCCACCAAATAGCACTAATTGCGGGTTCTGCAAAACATCTGAAAGCTTCAGACACTACAGCGATACATAGTACAGGAAGGATATTTGGCGCCTCCACAGTGTGGGATATAATTTTCTGAAGCTCAGGATTAGTATCATCAAAAATTTCTGTCGATTCTTGGATAGTAAAAGAATCAGGACGCCTGTCCTTACCTTCTGATTTTGTCCCATCATGCACTGGATTACCATTCTGTGGTAAAGACCGTTTATTTCTTGCACCAAAACTAGTATCTTGTACTCCATTTGCCAAATCTTCAGACATTACGCTGTGCAATCTTCTTCCGGTCTTGTGAGTAGCATTTTGACTTCCAAGAGATTTCTCGTTGGGTTCACGATGATAACCTTTAGGTTTTCTTTTTGCAACACGATTGGATGAACGCCTGTAATTACCACTTTTTCCGAAAAAAAATGGTTTCATTGTACTAGAACTTTTCACATATTGTGCTCCTGCTTGCCCAACAACAACACGATCTTGTAAATCTTCTGGAAACTCATAGTATGACTTCGCATGGATATCAGATCTCTTTCCAGCATTAAATCCTTTGTTGGTTAAAAATGGTGGTTCCCTGAGATGATCTTTCTTACGTCGTGCTTCGAGAAGTCTCTCGTGATAATTACTTTCGCGTTGAGGCTCTTCATCAGCGTAATAATCTTCATCATCAGGCGGATTGTTATAACTATACTGATCGTCAGGAGATAATGGCAATCTTGGATCATCTATGTATCGATATGTACCTAAATAGGAGTTCATCTCTCTGTGTTTGGCGTTCCGGTCTTGTTCATAATATGGATACCTTTGTACTTCTGGTTGCATTTTTAAAGGATATTGCATGATGCGATTTTTCGGAAGTGATGAATACGATTGTTGTTCACTATCAATTTCCCCTTCTTTCCTTTTTTCAGATGGCAAATCTTGCTGATTATAAACGAAGTCATATCTTGAATCTTCATCAGGATTCATTTGATCCGGAGAGTTTCCAGCATAATCAGATTGCCTATTACCACCTTGGATATCATTTCTGTATAATTCCTCTAACGGACCAGTCGCTGGTGGTAATTTTTTGTCACTAACAAGTGGATATCGTTCTTTGGAGATTTCATAAGGTGGTATGGCTTTCCAGCTTTCCTCTGCGTCTTTGTTTGGCTTTGTAGTAACAGTACTTTGCACCATTAATAAAGGTGATGTAGTAGTAGCGCCATCTTTGTCAAAACTAAAAACGTTTCCTCTTAAACTATCCTGAGTATGTGATAATACTTGATGTGTGATTGTTGACGACTCAATGGTTAGTTTTGCATCAAAACTTGGTTGCATAGTAGTTACAACTGATGAAAAATGAGTATCATGCTGGACAGGGATGTGTTCTGTTGTAGCTACTACTTGAGAAGTAACACTTGTAAGAAAATTAGTACCTTGTTGGTCGATAAGGCTCACCGGCAAGTTAAGGGGTACACTTGTGGTTACTGGTGTGTCTAATGATTGTCTATTGGGCGAAATATTACGTTCTTGAAAACCATTATTCATACGATGAAGATACTGATAATTGAAATAATGACTATCCAATTGTTTGTATGTACAATGGGTGACATCATAAACGTCGCCAGCAGGTGCAACAAACGCTAAACATATATACGTTCCTAATGTCATCACTAAGGATATAAATAGGAAACCCCTTTTGGTTTGACTGTTCTGTATATGTTCCACAATAAACAGGGATACGGGAACACATACCATACCAATCCAAGACTGAGCTCCTCGAATGATCCCTGTTTCTGATGCAGACAATCGCAGGTATTTGAGGTAGAGAGAGAAAAAGGGAATAATACAGTTCTGTATCACGTTTAACAGAACGAGAAAAATATTGATAAGAAACCGCGCGTAAGTAAATTTGTGGAATGGCAACATTTTCTGGCGTCGTCTCTGTTAACGAGAGAGTAGGAGAAACAATCACATATATTGGCAAATACTGTTGTTGTTGTTGTATGTTTTCATTATGGCACACTTGATCATGCATTGCATGTTACTTTGGGATTTGAAAAATGACTAGAGTGGATGGGAGTCAGGTGATTCTAGCTGACTGACTCTTTACATCTTTGACCAAATCCTGGAATGAGAACAAAACAAAACAAAACTACTATTAAGAGCGTAATTCGAATTAGTATTTGGTGACTGATTTAGAAATTAGGTTCAAATACATGTTGGTCATTTTTTTTTTATTGGAACATTAATATAAAGAAAATCAACAAATACATACAAGAACAAAAGGTACAATGATGTCAACATATCAATTAAAATACGTTGACTCAGGTAATGAAACTGGACCTATAATATACTTGACATCTTGGATATGGTTATGTGGAGGCCTCGTATAATACTCTTACGCTTACTATGTTTGTTCTTTTTGTAATATAATGTAGTGTATACGTCTTGTCAGTGTATTTTAATTAAGTTATATATATATATATATATATATATATATATATATGAGGCCTTAACATAGTTACATGCAAGATGTCAAGTTATACGTCCAGTTTCATTATCTGAGTCCTGTAGGTATTCTGGAGGGCCAAAAACGGCGATAATAATGTATGTATATATCAGTGGCGGCTCTCTTATTGAAGTTTGTTCGGTTGTGCAAACTACCCTCTAATATTTCTATTCTTGAAGTGTGCTACAAACCATCTTGCTATTCTTATCATTCTTTAACTCTGTGAACGCTCAGATAACAGAAAGAGAGAGAACGCGCGCCCACAGTTCTGACTGGTCGAAAGCAGCAGCTCGTTTGCTTTCTGTTTCCTTCAGGTTGACAGCCGAGAACGATGAGGGTGTAAATGGAACACTTTCTGGGCTTGTCAGCGGGTGGAGGAGTAGCTACAAGAGGATACAGGGAAGATCGTTGCTTCCATAAGACTCTATATGGTAGCAAATTTTGGGCAACCGAAAGCGTACACACACAGTTTCCCGCGTGTAAAATTCCCGCACCCTTGTCAATGTGGATAGTGTTTCCAACTCCCACTTCAGAAATAATTTCTCGCAACCATTTTTCTTCTCTCGAGGTGAGTTGATCCAATGGAAAGACAGTATTTATATATATATATATATATATATATATATAAAAATAAATTAAAAGATGTAAAATGGCGTGGAGTTCTTTTGGAAGACTACACTTTATTTTCAAAAGCAAACTTCCAATGTGTCTGAAGCGTAAAGTTTATAATCAATGTGTCTTACCTGTAATGATGTACGACTGCGAAACTTGGACATTGAATGCGCAAACGACTCAAAGATTGAGAGTTACACAAAGAGCAATGGAGAGGTGCATACTAGGAATAACCAGGAGGGACAGAAAGAGAAATGAATGGATTCGCGCACAAACGAAGATAGAGGATGTAATCAAGACTGCGAAGAAGATGAAGTGGAGATGGGCCGGTCACATAGCTAGACGAACAGATGGAAGGTGGACGACAAATGTACTACAGTGGATTCCTAGAGAAAAGAAACGACCGAGACGACGTCCAAATGTAAGATGGGTAGATGAAATCAAGCGTTTTTCAGGAGCTACATGGATGAGGATATCAGCAGACCGAGATATGTGGAAAGAAAAGGGGGAGGCCTTCATCCAGCAGTGGATAGAAAACGGCTGAATATGATGATGATGATGATATTTAAATTAAGGAGTCCTTTAAGTTGGAAAGTCTATGATAAAATATATTATCAAAAGTGCTTTTTAAAATCATTTCTCTGGAATAATGCTCAAAAAGAATAATAATAATTCTTGATTTTTTCACCTTCTTTTATTATTCTGAAGCATGACCTAACCTTGAATCATCCTGTCGGCTATTCTGATTAAAGCTTATCCAAATTCTCGCAGCCCAATCCAGTGCATGTTCAAGTAGTACGTAACTCTGATTAAGTAAAAGAAACTCACTTAGGAACGTATGACAACTATACGATATATATATTTTTCAATTTTACACGTTTCTAAAAACAGGAAAAGAAATCATGCCTCTTGGATGGAAAGTTAATCAAAACATGCAATAGCGCTCACCGAGCAACCGTTCATAGAGTATTAACTTCGCTTTCGGGAGGTCATTGGTCCGACCCAGAACCCGATCGAATGAGGTTTTCCAGAGGTTTTCTGTCACACCAGGCAAATGCCGAGATCGTATCTTAAACCTATGGTCAGGCCGATTACTTTCCGCATCCTGTCCCCTACCCTAGACAGCCCTGAGCCATAGATGCCTAAAGGTCATAAATGGATTCAGCTCAATAGCACCACGTGTGTACCACAGGAGTCTACGAAGAATAAGGACAGGTTTGACGGGAACTTTACTTTAATGCCTCTGCAGCATCTAATTTATCCCAAGGAGAAAGGAACGGGTTAGGTACTGATTATGTTCTTAACTCAATGGGTGTCACAGCATTACCCTGCATGACTGACGGATACCTCGAAATGACGGACCCCTGAGTTCGATCCCACATTCAGTCACACCTCTAAAATAGTTTGGGGACGAACAAAACCCTCAGCGATGTACTGCTCTTACACATGAACCTTCTCATCTGGCGAAAATTGTGAACAATTACAATTGCTATTATAATTACTTCTGATATGATTATAAGAATGAGCATAGTTGATTTGGATCCTCCTTGAAAGGAAATATTCCTCAATAGATGAAACACGCTATTAAACTTCTGCTTTCATTCATAAGTTTTCGATAATTTTAAGAATTTTTCTCGAATATTCTGAAACTTCACAGCTTTTTTTTCTTTACTTACATTTATGGATCAGACAGACAGTTAGACAGCTATGACCTAAGTATGACACATGTCTGGGAGATTATATCCCTCAGCGAGCGCTCTTTCAGGAAGAGGGAAGAAGGTAGCGGCCAGGACTGTTGAGTACGGGGAAAGAGATAAAAACTGAATCGTTCTTCTTTTGTTTTTTTTTGGTTTTTTTTCTTCTCTTGTATGAGGTTCGTTATGTATAATGTAGATGTATGAAGAGATAGAGCTCTGATTAAAACGT